>WEDG01010540.1:0-165753 GCA_017591395.1 Schistocephalus solidus | reverse complement strand
TATTTATTTTGCTGTATTTTATTTATTTATTTGTTTGCTGCATATAGTTCCTTATAGTGGCGATATTATAAAAGAATGGAAAAAACATTACTGTTTTAGCCTGAATTTTAGTATTTAGCCATGGCTGGTCTTCTGCGTAAATGGCGAAAATGGAAAAAACATGTAAAGGTAATCAAAATGACTGGCATAGAAAATTAAAAGCGGTTGCTCTGCTTGTAGTAAATGATCCAGTATATTACAGGAGATTGGTAAACCTCGACCAAAAGTACACTTTGTTTGAACAACTCTAAAATATAGTTCAAATTACATGGCAATCCGTCAGAAGCAAGCCATGCTTAACCAGGCAAAAAATTGGGTCCCCACGAAGCGCAAGCTTTCAAATGAACTGATGCTTTTAATCAAGATCTTACGTATCCGTTTTGCGGTTAACATTTAATTCGGTGCACCTGCAATCAAATGCTAGTAATTACAAGCAGAATGCACCACCAAAAAGTTAGAAGGGTCTCTTTGGTGACAACATAACCAGATTAATAACTCCACTAGACAGTTTCACTTTAAAATATATCTCATAACATACTAGGGATTATCGTATACCACTTTTTGTCACACTGTGAGTGTTCCTTAATTCTCATCGTCTGCATACCTTAGATAATGCATATATCCTATAATTTTTGCATTCCCATTGCATTTATTTGTACGTATCCCTTGTTTCCTATAAAATATTGACTGATCGAATCACCTTTTTAATTCGTAACTAAGCCTTTATGCCCGCAAAATGTCGGTTTCCGCTGGTGGCATTGGGGGTGGGGAAATTAAAAACTTGAAGAAGGCAAGGGCCAACATGAAATTTCCGAGTTCTGGACTCGGCGACCAAAAGGAAGATGGTGGAAAGATGAAAATCGCATTGAAAACAACATTGATTTGAGCAGCGACGGGCCTTTTTCCTGGGTGCAAACACTTTGTGTGCGCTGAGCAGCGGCTTTAATTATGAAGGCTGATTATTCAACCCGCGATATGCCATATATATATTGGTAAAACGCCCATGTCCGCAGCGTGGATTTAAAGTGCTGCAAAATGTTAGTAAAACTTTAATAACAATGCAAAGTATTTTGATATTGCACTTCATTGCAATATGTACGAGGAGAGTGCGCAAAATAATCTTAATCTTCACTTTCGTCATATTTACAGTTACATTTTCGATATCGTTACATCAACACCAGTGAAATCAAAACACCGCTACCGGATTAATTATCATGTAAGGGTATTTCCGCAAAATGCATTATGTATGCTACTTCATCTTGCGACGTTCATCAGGAATCGCTTTTGATAGAGCAATCATAGCAATTACCAAACTTCTTTACTTTGAAGTAAAAAAAGAGAAATTTATATAAAGCCTTTTATTTATTTCAGGAATTTTAGCTGACGATCATCCACTCATTGCTTTCTAACTTTCGAAGCTTCGTGCCAAATTATAGGGGAAATTGAAAATAAGCATATTCATCAGGTTCTAGAGAAATCGATGCTTCGAGATAAAGCAATACAAAGCGGAGTGGCATTGCATGGTGGATGTAAGCAAATAAGAGACACAATTGGGTAATAAAATATAAATGTTCGTGAGAGAGTTATCGAGTTGCATTTTACCCATCGAAATTTGAGGCAGCAGTACGGAGATTTCGTCTGTATTTTATTTTGATGGAGTAATTTTGAGAGCCCGACGGTAGGACTGAAGCGTTTTGCAAATTCAAACGTCTTTAAACAAAAAGCAATCATTGATAATTTTGATGCCAGCACTCGTGAACGGTTTTCGCCATGAATCGTGCAAAGTCACACGGATTGTTAATACTCGAGAAAATATCAGTCCGCGTTTATCAACTTTCATCGTCCTGAATTAAACTACGATGGCGGTAGCAGAGAACGTTTAAAACTCAGGCCGCCAGCACTTTTTGAGCGCTTTGTTATGCTCAATCACTGCTTCCAATCAGGATTATGTTGCTGAGTCACTAACTGCATTAAAACGCCATTCGCTGGTGGACTCAAAACGTCCATCATCAAATTGGTTCAATTCTTTTCTGAATCAAAATTTGTCCGCTAAGCTGGCGCCAACGAAAACCATACCAAATATGAAATTAAAAGAAAACATTGAAATAACCGCACATGGTCGGCCCCATAATGCACCTCGCAATCAAATCAAAATGAAAGGAATACCCTTTGATATGCACGCTGTGGTGGAGGGATGCCAATTGATTCGCCAATCTTGCCCATTTCACAGTAATCGCCCGGTTCGCCAACAAGCCTATCCTATGGAAATCTTTATCAATATGACGACTTACCAGCGAAACTTCAAAACAAACCTGTCGATCGGGGCGAAACACAATACCATATAAAAACTGTAGCCTGAATGGCGAATTACCGCCAATGCAAAACCTGCTCTAAAAATGAGCTTTACGGTGCATGGACATTGCGAAACTTCACATAAAACCAATAGTTGAGATATGTAGTTAAAACACATTTACAAGATACTGTTTTAGAATATTTATACCATTTCTTATGCAGCTCCAAGCTTATTTCCCTTTGAAGTTTTATTCCAGTTTATTGACAAATTTATTTGGGTGAGGGATGATAAGCAAACGCCTCAACACCCTATCTTTTTGCACTCCATGACGGTGCCCCATATGCGTATGGCGTCCGTACTCGTAACACTGTACCGCTATACGCGCGTATTCAGAAAACCGCAATTAGCATTGATTTTGACGAAATAACCCACGCCCAAAGCTTTGACGTGGCATTATATCGAGGTTAAGATCGTCGAGTGAGCAGCGCACGCATAATTATCAGCTGATGGTCTGAAAGCGTAGGATCGCTGCCTCCAGGACTCGATTGTGGGGAAGATCATTCTACCATGTTTCGACTACGCGTTGCGTGAAAGAATTCAGAGCGGAGTTTTAGCCTGGACATGTGCAAGTGCGCAGCTTCATTTCGTGTCCACGAAGATAGAGCGAGAGGTGCCACTGCAACATGTCCTCAAAGCGCAACCCTTGCTTAAGGCCGTGCATTATCGTCTGAAACTTAGATAAAACACCCATTGCAGGGCCTCACAATACGGAGGGAATGAGACTTAGACATTCCAGTCTCTTTATATAAAGAGTGGTATTTTCGACCTCTTACTAGCTTAATTGCACCATGTTGCACATTTTCGAGATCTATTTCATCTTTGCGAACCATGCCAACACGCTTGTATGCCATATTATAGGTGAGGTCGAACGAAGGTGACGCAGACTTTACCAAAGAGGTCGTCGTCGAAAGATACAAACGCCCTTTTGATAGTTTGCGGTACTCGCATGACAGTGTTTTTCGGCCTTGATGCATTGAGGTGATGGCTCGAGCTTCACCTATATCAATCACCGAGGTCTCTGTGAAAGATTCGATGGGAATTTTGAGTGCACTCGAAAATATGCCCACACGTGATTTTAAGGATAGTTGGTTGGACTGCCGGGTGAGTATGGCACCGCACATGGAAATGAGGGCTTTTCTTTGGACCATGTTTGCACTGTATTTTTGCAGAACACTTTGATCGCTCGAGACTTTACTGACTTTGACCACAGTCTAACGTTGTCGGCAAACATGATCTTACCGCAGTTCAGTTCGAAATGGTCATTTTGCATAAATGATTAAAAGTAAGGGGACCAGAGCGGAGCCTTGAGGTACGCCATTAAACTAGTTCCTCCAGTCCGAATTATCGTCTACGATACGTTGTTTTCGACCAATCAGAAATGACTATATACAGTTCAAAAGCTTCCTCTGATGCCAAGAACGCTCAGCTTATGTAAAAGGCGTTGATGGGACAGGCTGTCAAAGGCTTTGCGGAAATCAGTGACTAGTAAAGCTTGCTTCGAAGACTTCTAAAGCACTGGTCCAGACTTCGAGAAAGTCAGCAGGTTCAAAACGCAGGGAGTGCACTCGCCGTAAACCATGCTGAAAAATTCTGTAGACGTAATTTTTCATCCGCACGACTTTAGTATAGCACACTTTTACAAAGATTTTCATTGCTGTTGCGGAAATGCGAGTCAGGCTCATACGCCTAAAGCTTTTTACATCTTGATTCTCTTATACAGCAGGAACGATGCTGGCTCTTCCACAGCGAAGCAAAGCTTTCTGTTCTGATTGACAGCTTGAACAGAGATGACAGAGGCATTGCTAGCTCGGCTGACATTTCTTTAAGTATCAGCCTAGTGATCCCATCCGGGATCGAGGAGACTTGTCTGGCTTGATTTGGTTTGAGGACCCGTCTGAATTTGTCGACTGGGAAATGGCTAACGTTTCCAATGACAGCCGTATATTTGCCAATTTCAAGTTCTGGATTGTCATCCGATAATTTAACCGTAAGGACGATCGACAAAACTGGGACGAAGCTTTTGACATTTCTGCGGTCCTTCCGTTAATAAGTTCCCGTGACTATCCTTAAGACTCGAAAACTCGTTCCGTTGCTTTCGCCGACTTTCAAAGAGTACCCATAAAAGCCTTCTGGGGGTTTATGTTGTCAGTTGACGCCCGAAGGTAGTTGTAGCAATCCGTATTTAATTATGGCATTCATTTCGTTGCTCTTTATATAAGGGGTATGATATGGGATCTTGGAGATGTAAGCCCTTTTTCCAACGCCTTTGTTTATGCTTTATGCGCCTTTTAACGTCTGATTGATCACTGGAGGCAGGGTACATGGTTTTTATTATTTTGACTGAACAATGGACTTCGAAAAACCGCTCTATAATCCCATGGAAATAATGCCAGAGTTAAGTCGCTATCGGTCGTATGACCAACCAGGTTTCCACAAGATGCATCACGTGCTTATTGCGTCCAAATCCTCCTCCCAAATGTTTCTGCGTCTCTTTATTTGCGGTCTGGAGATAGGAGAGAACACATGCAGATAAAAGCAAACTATTCACTTAATCCTACCGGCGGTTGGGATTTAACTTCTCTTATGACTCCTTCATTTCTGGAAACGAGATCTAAACAATTGGATCGTTGATGCTCTCTCAGCGTGGTTCCGAACTCTATGTGCTTGGTGGGGTACTCGTCCAGGGAAAATGAAAGTAGTTTATAGATGAATGGGGTTACTGTGGCCTTTACTGTGGACCTTTTCCAATCTATGCCAGTTGCGTTGATGTCACCAGGTGTAATAAATTATCCTACTCGTATATCAATTTCAATGAGTTCAGACGTTCCAAGTCACCGCATTCGTTTGAGCTAGAAGGCCGGTAAACCACGCAGAAGTTAAGCGTCAGCAATTGTTTGATTTTAATTTTGCAGGAATTTTTTTCATACGTTCATAGTACTACGTCGGAAATTTCCCATTGACAGGAAGACATTTCCTGGGATATATAAAGTGCCACGCCTCGATGTTGGAAATTGTCACAATGGAACATGTGTTAGTCCCCGATACTGACTTCGCTAAGGCCGGCTTCTTCAATTAGCTGCGTCTCTGTCACTGCAGTTATTTGCGGTTTATGCACAGAGGCTAGGAATTTGAGCTCATCGAGTTTATTGAAGAGACTCTAGCAGTTGGTTTAGTTTATTTTGAGACAGAGGCCACTAATCCTTATAGTTTTCCCGCAAGCAGGTAATTTTATATTGGTAAAGCTGTCAGTCTGACCGCTTTCAGCCAAGGAAATTCACTTTTGATGTGAACTATGAACCATTATCTGATTTTAAGGTTTGTTTCACCATAACTTCTTCACTCTTTCAGTTCATTTATCAGTTGAGGCATCTTCAGTCGTTCTCTCTGCTCGTAGTTTCTCCTTTTCATAGTTCACATTTATCGAATAAAACTTTTAATTCATGATATAGTACTTGTAAAACCTACTTGACGTTTTTACTTAAAAGAAGGTCATCCATTTTAAGCTTGGCCTATGGTTAGATCTCTTTGGATGAGTTTTAGATTGTTTATCATTTTTCGTTAATTTAGGCATACTTAATGTGTTAGGTAATTCAGTAAAAAATAAGGGAAAATTAAGCCAAGAGGGACATGAGTACATCAAATTACTTGCTCAATTTGTCACAAAAGAAAACGGAACTATGTACCAAGTTTTCCCAAAACTCCAGTTGTCCCTTTGATGCAAAATGAAGTTAAAACGAGCTACGTTTTTTAGCCATAAACCGCTGCCTTCTTTGGAGGGGGCATCTTATTTACACCTATAACCAAACTTTGAGTAGTTAAAAGCAGAGTGCATCCTACAGAGTTACAGGCCCCTTCGGGACGAAATATCCAGGTAAATAATTCTTTTAGATATTCCTTAATGAAACCATGATTTAACAAATGCAAAACCCACTTCCAGTAGTGTGAATAATTTTTTTTTTCAAACGCAGATGAAATCTTCTTCATGCCCTCCTCTACATACTTGAGAGCACGAGTATAAAATAGAATTTTGTGATCTCATGGTACTCAAGGCCCTCTACTTACAATTTGGTGGGAAAAACTGGATTGATACATCTTCCTTAGCTTAATTAAAAACGCAGGTTCACAAAACGTTAATGTCCCGAAAGCCCTCGAAAGTTTGAAAATTTAGTGGGATTAACAGTGGGAGCAAGTAAGGAATAAAGATGGACACGTTTTAGCGAGCTTACTAATTCAAACGGGACTGCGGCTTTATTGCTAAAATATTTCCAAAACAAGAAGAGACTGGATTGGAGAAGCGGGGCTGTCTAATATACTTCAGCATTTAACGTTCTACGCATTCAAAAGGAAGACCATGGTTGCCAGACAAAAGTCAAACAAAATGTTGCTTTGAAAACTTGCAATGCGATTTGCCCTTTCGAGAAAACGCACTCCAGCTTGCGAACCCGGTGCGTAACGAAGCATCCACGTAGATCAGTTGCACCTGTGCACCAGAAACTTATTCACAAAACTAGGAATGGTTGGTTGCTGATGTAAAAGTTAATGAACCGTGCACTAAATGCATAGGTTTATGTTTTGCAATGCCAACCAAATATGAAGTTAGACATTAATTATGGAATTAATTTTCCCCTGTGTGAGCGAGGTTTAAGAGGCGATGGCAAGAACCCTAAAACCTTTTGGGATGAGCGAGGCTCTTAGTCGCGAATGCACCAGCAGACAGCAAGCCATGAAGCCCAAAAACCGGTAACAGAACAATCGGCAGTTGTCTAGAGCATACCATGCAAAAATTGTGGTACAAGGTATGCTGGTGAAACGGGCAAGTGCTTGGGCAAAAGATTACACGAACACCAAATTGCAAGCAACTGCAGGGACAAACGGTATTTTGTCTACGGTCACGCACGACAGCTGAACCATGATTTTGCCTTCGAGAAAACAAGGGTGATTGGCCGAGCCAATGAGAAGATGGCCAGACTGGTGCTCGAGAGTTGGTCCTTGACTGGCACACTCAACTGAGGCTATAGAACTATATCCCGCCTACCAGGCACTTCGGTACACGGCTCGGATCAGTTTGGCCAGGGCTGATAAGGCCATCGATCACACGGAACCAATAGCCGACACTCACGGAAAAGAGGGGTGGCTGCCGGAGATCACATGACCAATGTCGAATACTGCCCCACCGATGCGCCCGCAAAACGGAGAACAGCTCACGAGAGCAGTTTCTACTGATTATTCCGCTGATTAACGTGGGGTCCAAAGAGGACAGAGGTCACGCGAGCCTGCTGGCGTTCAATCTCGGGGAGGTCTAATGTAGTCATCAGCGGAAGGGCAGGTCAAAGTGCAGGCGTCTTCCATGGCTAATAATACGAGGCACGTGGCAAAAATGACTAACTCGAGACCACCAGGAGAAGCGACCACGATACTCTGATGATAAAACAGACAAGTCTTTCAAAACGTCAGTGCAAATACAATTTGGTCCATGAAGTCATCCTGTCTTCTTCTTCTCCTCTGCTTCGGGAGATGAGGCTTTATATATAAATATATGAAGAAAGAAGGTTCATCGGAAAATTCGAGTTTTACCCGTGAATTTTCAAGCAGGTTACACCGGCCCGTCGTCTGACGAAATGAAAAATGGGATTACCACCCTAGAGAGCTTGGTCGGGGCAGACAGACAGACCTGCGTGGCAGGGGAGTCGAGAAACGTGTTACTATAAGTGTCGGGAGAGAGGGGAGTTATTAAAGTCCCGATTGTGGTTCACGCGTCCATAGGGGGGAAGGATACCGTGCCCATGGATTTCCACTTGGTCAAACATGGATAAGCTATTGTTGGTTTAAGGTCGGTGCGAGTCAGTGAGCCGTGCACGTGGACCTTCGTAATGTGCATCCAGATCGACATGGCGGTTGATGCTGTTTGTGTTATGGTGCCAAGCTTCGAGGAATTCTCGTGCCTGCCTGGTGTTACCCGTGGCGACCACTTTGGTTGCGTCCCAATTGAAGCGGTAGTCACAGTCCACAGCGTGCGCATACACGAGGGACAAGATATCGCGTCGGTGGATGGCCAGTTTATGTTCGTTTATGCGGGTCCCAAGTTGTTGACCCGTATGGCCTACGTAAGCGCTAGATCATTTTGCACATGGAATGCGGTAAAGTATTTCGTTTGCTGCTCTTTTACTGTGAGATCTTTGACTCTCGATAATACTTCGCGTAGGGAGGACGTTGACTTGAGGGCGATGGATATGTCAAACCGATTTAATTGTCTCAACACTTTGTGGTTGTCTCTGGCGTCTGAGACAGTTTTTCCTAAAGCTGACCGGGCATCCATTGAGTCGGAATAAGCTATACAAGTAAGCAACTTCCTTCTTAAGAAGGTCGTCACTGCTAAAGCAGCGAAAAGCCCAGTGAAAAAGCATTCGGACGAAACTCCTTTTGTAGGTCACTTGATTGTTTGCTGTCATAGTATAGTATGATTTCAGCATTTGAGCCTTTGCGGTGCACGCTCGTCGTCAGGCCACCATTGTGCTGTTTCCGAATACTCACGTTCACAAACGGGAGGATATTTCTCTCGTTGCCTCTTCGCGAGTGAGATTGGATAGCTAGGAAAATATAATTCAGACTCTGCTGCAGCTGCTCAACCTCGCAGGTTTTAATGATAACAAAGGTATCATCTCCATATGGGAGCCCCAATTTTGGCTTGCATTACATCCTCCTCTAATTGTTGTAATATGAGTTCTGCGAGGAGACCCGATATCGGCGAGCCCATTGGAGTGACCTTCACCTTTTGATAATATTTCCCATGGAATTGACAATAGGTCTTCAGACAGAGTTGAAGGACATCTAGAACGTGTTGCAGTGGAATATCGACAGGATTGTCTTGTAGGCGTCGAGCTACACTTTCAATTGCCAGGTCATGCGTTATTGACGAAAATAAGGCAACTACATCGAATGAAAGCATGCGTTCATCAGGACTTACATTGACGCCTAGGATCTGCTGAAGGAAGGCCAGGGACTTTTGGCGCTATATTGCGATCCACCAGTCAGATGCTTCAGGTACCTGTTTAACCATTTGGCAAGGTTGTACGTGGGCGATCCAATGAGTGGTACTATGATCCTCAGTGGTGCTTCGACTGTGTGCACCTTTGGAAGGCCATACACATGTGTGATACGGGGGTCATTGAGAATCATAAATTTGGAATCACCAGGACTTATGAGCTTCAGTCGGGTGAGCTCATTCACTTTCTTCTTCATGGCTGCGGCCTGCTTTTTTGTTGGGTCTGCAGCAAGTGGTGTGTAGTCGTCTTGATCGTTGAAGATTTGATTAGCTATGTTGATTTAATCAACCTTTTTCCATATGATAATCGCGCCACCTTTGTCAGCCGGCACTATAACTATGCTGTCATCAGTATTCAGAGACCGTAATCCTTTTTCTTCGTCGATAGATAACAGTTGGCGGTGTTTCCTTTGACGAAGGAGGCCCATGGCGTAGCTGCGTTTGTCTGCGCACGTGTCTTCAGGGACAGCAGAGGTCAGTAGAAGAGATTCGAGGCTCGCGAGGAAGTTTGTAGGTGCGGCATCGGTATGGCTGAATTTTGTTCCTTTAGTTAGTAGGCTAAATTCAGCGAGTGTGAGACTCCTTTTCGAGGGGTTAACGACTCTCCTAGACATGTTCCCACTGGTAGGACGAAGAAGGGCTTGCAGCTTCGTCTGAAATTCGATCCATTTCTTTATCCTGGTTTCAATGGTGGGGGTATTTATTCGTTGTTGAACATCACCAAGTAGACCTTCAGGTAGTAAGGAAAAGCAACGGCTTCTAATATCGGATATTGTTGCTTCGAATCTGTAAGGCGATGGCGGATATCTTATATTCTGGATCTCAGTACCTGAAATCCATACTTCCGAACACGTAGCTTTCAGCTATCATTCGGCAGCGTGGGCTTGAAGCGAAGAGACTTAGGTAGGATGCCATGATCCCGACAGTGGTGAAGAAACGTTACATAAATATAAATATGTAATATTCAATAAGAAAATACAAAATTCTTTGGGACAATAGAAACTTTAATGTGTAAATTTTCGAGACTGGTCCACCAGCAGGAAAAATTAATTAATTAATTAACCATTTTTAGCAAAAGAATTCTACGGTTGGGTGAAATCCAAATCAATACGCGTTGAGTGCATTTTGTCATCCTGTTGTGATTGGTTCTGCGCGTTTGAATTTGTCCTTAATGATTTGTATGCGGCACCTACTGTATATCTGGTGTTTTCTAAGCTGTCTTTTGACAAGCTCTGATACATTTTTTAATGTATGAGAAAGTTTGCCAGGTCATTGTTTTGGGTGCCTGGGTGGCCGTGTCGTTTGGAATACCTTTCTCTTTGGATGTCTGTCACTTCAGGCATCGATGCACGAAGTCATGCGGTATCCATGTTTAGAGAACAAGTTAAAGAGATATTTCATTTCTGCCCGATAACTTTCTTTATCGGAGCAGTGTGTTTTGGCTCAATTTAGGAGACTGTAGTCAGAAATCCTTTGGTGAGAGACCTCAGAATGTATTTCTTTACAGAAAACTGAGGTGTGGATTGATCCATCAGTTTTCCGATGTTCGAGGACATCCAGAAATGGGAGTTGGCCAGCAGCTTCCGTTTCGAACGTGAATCCAATTCCTTGAAATGTGGAGTTTAGATTTTTGTGAAGCAAGTCTATGAGTTCTTTCTTGATGATAAAAAATGCATCATCTAAGTATCGCAGCCACAGTTTTGATTAAAAATTAGGAATAGCTATCGATTCTAATTTCTGCATTATAGCTTCGGCCAGGAAGCCGGAAATGAGCGACCACAAAGGGGCCACTTTAAGTTGTTGATAGCATTGGCCGGAGAAGGAAAAGTTGGTTTCTAGACAAAAGTCAAGGAGTTGGAGAAAAGCGTCAATGTAAGTCCTGATGAACGCATGCTATCATTCGATGTAGTTGCCTTATTTTCGTCAATAACGCATGACCTGGCAATTGAAAGTGTAGCTCGACGCCTACAAGACAATCCTGTCGATATTCCATTGCAACACGTTCTAGATGTCCTTCAACTCTGTCTGAAGACCTATTGTCAATTCCATGGGAAATATTATCAAAAGGTGAAGGTCACTCAAATGGGCTCGCCGATATCGGGTCTCCTCGCAGAACTCATATTACAACAATTAGAGGAGGATGTAATGCAAGCCAAAATTGGGGCTCCCATATGGAGATGATACCTTTGTTATCATTAAAACCTGCGAGGTTGAGCAGCTGCAGCAGAGTCTGAATTATATTTTCCTAGCTATCCAATTTACTCGCGAAGAGGCAACGAGAAATATCCTCCCGTTTGTGAACGTGAGTATTCGGAAACAGCACAATGGTGGCCTGACGACGAGCGTGCACCGCAAAGGCTCAAATGCTGAAATCATACTTTACTATGACAGCAACAATCAAGTGACCTACAAAAGGAGTTTCGTCCGAATGCTTTTTCACTGGGCTTTTCGCTGCTTTAGCAGTGACGACCTTCTTAAGAAGGAAGTTGCTTACTTGTATAGCTTATTCCGACTCAATGGATGCCCGGTCAGCTTTAGGAAAAACTGTCTCAGACGCCAGAGACAACCACAAAAGTGTTGAGACAATTAAATCGGTTTGACATATCCATCGCCCTCAAGTCGGCGTCCTCCCTACGCGAAGTATTATCGAGAGTCAAAGATCTCACAGTAAAAGAGCAGCAAACGAAATACTTTACCGCATTCCATGTGCAAAATGATCTAGCGCTTACGTAGGCCATACGGGTCAACAACTTGGGACCTGCATAAATGAACATAAACTGGCCATCCACCGACGCGATATCTTGTCCCTCGTGTTTGCGCACGCTGTGGACTGTGACTACCGCTTCAATTGGGACGCAACCAAAGTGGTCGCCACGGGTAACACCAGTCAGGCACGAGAATTTCTCGAAGCTTGGCACTCCAACACAAACAGCATCAACCGCCATGTCGATCTGGGTGCACATTACGAAGGTCCACGTGCACGGCTCACTGACTCGCGCCGACCTTAAACCAACAATAGCTTATCCATGTTTGACCAAGTGGAAATCCATGGGCACGGTATCCTTCCCCCCTATGGACGCGTGAACCACAATCGGGACTTTAATAACTCCCCTCACTCCCGACACTTATAGTAACACGTTTCTTGACTCCCCTGCCACGCAGGTCTGTCTGTCTGCCCCCGACCAAGCTCTCTAGGGTGGTAATCCCATTTTTCATTTCGTCAGACGCCGGGCCGGTGTAACCTGCTTGAAAATCTCACGGGTAAAACTCGATTTTTCCGATGAACCTTCTTTCTTCATATATTTATATATAAAGCATCATCTCTCGAAACAGAGGAGAAGAAGAGAGGATGACTTCATGGACCAAATTGTATTTGCACTGATGTTTTGAAAGACTTGTCTGTTTTATCATCAGAGTATCGTGGTTGCTTCTCCTGGTGGTCTCGAGTTAGTCAGTTTTGCCACGTGCCTCGTATTATAAGCCATGGAAGACGCCTGAACTTTGACCTGCCCTTCCGCTGATGACTACATTAGACCTCCCGAGATTGAACGCCAGCAGGCTCGCGTGACCTCTGTCCTCTTTGGAGCCCAAGTTAATCAGCGGAATAAGCAGTAGAAACTGCTCTCGTGAGCTGTTCTCCGTTTTGCGGGCGCATCGGTGGGGCAGTATTCGACATTGGTCATGTGATCTCCGGCAGCCACCCCTCTTTTCCGTGAGTGTCGGCTATTGGTTCCGTGTGATCGATGGCCTTATCGGCCCTGGCCAAACTGATCCGAGCCGTGTACGAAGTGCCTGGTAGGCGGGATATAGGTCTATAGCTCAGTTGAGTGTGCCAGTCAAGGACCAACTCTCGAGCACCAGTCTGACCATCTTCTCATTGGCTCGGCCAATCACCCTCGTTTTCTCGAAGGCAAAATCATGGTTCAGCTGTCGTGCGTGACCGTAGACAAAATACAGTTTGTCCCTGCGGTTGCTTGCAATTTGGTGTTCGTGCAATCTTTTGCCCAAGCACTTGCCCGTTTCACCAACATACCTTGTACCACAATTTTTGCATGGTATGCTCTAGACAACTGCCGATTGTTCTGTTACCGGTCTTTGGGCTTCATGGCTTGCTGTCCGCTGGTGCATTCGCGACAAAGAGCCTCGCCCATCCCAAAAGGTTTTAGGGTTCTTGCCATCGCCTCTGAAACCTCGCTCACACAGGGGAAAATTAATTCCATAATTAATGTCTAACTTCATATTTGGTTGGCATTGCAAACATAAACCTATGCATTTAATTGCACGGTTCATTAACTTTTACATCAGCAACCAACAATTCCTAGTTTTGTGAATAAGTTTCTGGTGCACAGGTGCAACTGATCTACGTGGTGCTTCGTTACGCACCGGGTTCGCAAGCTGGAGTGCGTTTTCTCGAAAGGGCAAATCTTGAAAAAATTGCAAGTTTTCAAACACCATTTTGTTTGACTTTGTCTGGCAACCATGGTCTTCCTTTTGAATGCGTAGAACGTTAAATGCTACAAGTATATTAGACAGCCCCGCTTCTCCAATCCAGTCTCTTCTTGTTTTGGAAATATTTTAGCAATAAAGCCGCACTCCAGTTTGAATTATTAAGCTCGCTGAAACGTGTCCTGCTTTATTCCTTACTTGCCCCCCACTGTTAATCCCACTAAATTTTCAAACTTTCAAACTTTCGTTTTGTGAACCTGCGTTTTTAATTAAGCTAAGGAAGATGTATCAATCCAGTTTTTCCCACCAAATTATAAGTACAGGGTCCTTGAGTACCATGAGATCACAAAATTCTATTTTATACTCGTGCTCTCAAGTATGTAGAGGAGGGCATGAAGAAGATTTCATCTGCGTTTGAAAAAAATATTATTCACACTACTGGAAGTGGGTTTTGGTATTTGTTAAATCATGGTTTCATTAAAGAATATCTAAAAGAATTATTTACCTGGATATTTCGTCCCGAAGGCGCCTGTAACTCTGTTAGATGCATTCTGCTTTTAACTACTCAAAGTTTGGTTATAGGTGTAAATAAGATGCCCACCTCCAAAGAACGCAGCGGTTTATGGCTGAAAAACGTAGCTTGTTTTAACTTCATTTTGCATCAAAGGGACAACTGGAGTTTTGGGAAAACTTGGTACATAGTTCCGTTTTCTTTTGTGACAAATTGAGCAAGTAATTTTATGTACTCATGTCCTTCTTGGCTTAATTTTCCCTTATTTTTTACTGAATTACCTAACACATTAAATATGCCTAAATTAACGAAAAATGATAAACAATCTAAAACTCATCCAAAGAGATCTAACCATAGGCCAAGCTTAAAATGGATGACCTTCTTTTAAGTAAAAACGTCAAGTAGGTTTTACAAGTACTATATCATGAATTAAAAGTTTTATTCGATAAATGTGAACTATGAAAAGGAGAAACTACGAGCAGAGAGAACGACTGAAGATGCCTCAACTGATAAATGAACTGAAAGAGTGAAGAAGCAATGGTGAAACAAACTTAAAGTCAGAGAGGGATTCATAGATCACATCAAAAGTGAATTTCTTTGGCTGAAAGCGGTCAGACAATATAAATATATACAATATATACAATATATATATATATATATATATATATATAACTGCCGGCGGAAAAACTATAAGGATTTGTGGCCTCTGTCTCAAAATAAACTAAACCAACTGCTAGAGTCTCTTCAATAAACTCGATGAGCTCAAATTCCTAGCCTCTGTGCATAAACCGCAAATAACTGCAGTGACAGAGACGCAGCTAACTGAAGAAGCGGGCCTTAGCGAAGTCAGTATCGGGGACTAACACATGTTCCATTGTGACAATTTCCAACATCGAGGGGGAGGCGTGGCACTTTATATATCCCAGGAAATGTCTTCCTGTCAATGGGAAATTTCCGACGTAGTACTATGAAGGTATGAAAAAAATTCCTGCAAAATTAAATCAAACAATTGCTGACGCTTAACTTCTGCGTGGTTTACCGGCCTTCTAGCTCAAACAAATGCGGTGACTTGGAACGTCTGAGCTCATTGAAATTGATATACGAGTAGGATAATTTATTACACCTGGGTGACATCAACGCAACTGGCATAGATTGGAAAAGGTCCACAGTAAAGGCCACAGTAACCCCATTCATCTATAAACTACTTTCATTTTCCCTGGACGAGTACCCCACCAAGCACATAGAGTTCGGAACCACGCTGAGAGAGGATCAACGATCCAATTGTTTAGATCTCGTTTTCAGAAATGAAGGAGTCATAAGAGAAGTTAAAATCCCAACCGCCGGTAGGATTAAGTGAATAGTTTGCTTTTATCTGCATGTGTTCTCTCCTATCTCCAGACCGCAAATAAAGAGACGCAGAAACATTTGGGAGGAGGATTTGGACGCAATAAGACGTGATGCATCTGTGGAAACCTGGTTGGTCAATACGACCGATAGCGACTTGACTTGGCAGTATTTCCATGGGATTATAGAGCGGTTTTGAAGTCCATTGTTCAGTCAAAATAATAAAACCATGTACCCTGCCTCCAGTGATCAATCAGACGTTAAAAAGGCGCATAAAGCATAAACAAAGGCGTTGGAAAAAGGACTTACATCTCCAAGATCCCATATCATACTCCTTATATAAAGAGCAACGAAATGAATGCCATAATTAAATACGGATTGCTACAACTACCTTCGGGCGTCAACTGACAACATAAACCCTAAAAGGCTTTATGGGTACTTCCGAAGTCGGCGAAAGCAACGGAACGAGTTTTCGAGTCTTAAGGATAGTCACGGGAACTTATTAACGGAAGGACCGCAGAAATGTCAGCTTCTGTCCCAGTTTTGTTTGATCGTCATTTACGGTTAAATTATCGGATGACAATCCAGAACTTGAAATGAGCAAATATACGGCTGTCATTGAAACGTTAGCCATTTCAGTCGACAAATTCAGACGGGTCCTCAACCAAATCAAACCAGACAAGTCTCCTGATCCGGATGGGATCACTGGGCTGATACTTAAAGAAATGTCAGCCGAGCTAGCAATGCCTCTGTCATCTCTGTTCAAGCTGTCAATGAGAACAGAAAGCTTGCCTTCGCTGTGGAAGACAGCCAGCATCGTTCTGCTATATAAGATAGGAATCAAGATGGAA
Source organism: Schistocephalus solidus (assembly GCA_017591395.1). NCBI lineage: Eukaryota > Metazoa > Platyhelminthes > Cestoda > Diphyllobothriidea > Diphyllobothriidae > Schistocephalus > Schistocephalus solidus. Next base: position 149,167 of record WEDG01010540.1, on the reverse strand, counting down.
GCAAAAAGCTGTAGGCGTATGAGCCTGACTTGCATTTCCTGCAAAGCAATGAAAGTCTTTGTAAAGTGTGCTATACTAAAGTTGTGTGATGAAAATTACGTCTTACAGAATTTTCAGCATGGTTTACGGCGAGTGCACTCCTGCGTTTTAAACCTGCTGACTTCTCTCGAAGTCTGGACCAGTGCTTTAGAAGGGGGCTTCGAAGTAAACTTTACTAGTCACCGATTTCCGCAAAGCCTTTGACAGCCTGTCCCATCAACGCCTTTTACATAAGCTGAGCGTTCTTGGGAGAAGAGGGAAGCTTTTTGAACTGTATATAGTCATTTCTGATTGGTCGAAAACAACGTCGGTATCGTAGACGATAAATCGGACTGGACGAACTAGTTTAATGGCGTACCTCAAGGCTCCGCTCTTGGTCCCCTACTTTTAATCATTTATGCAAATGACCATTTCTGGAACTGAACTGCGGTAAGATCATGTTTGCCGACAACGTTAGACTGTGGCAAGTCAGTAAAGACTCGAGCGATCAAAGTGTTCTGCAAAATACTGTGCAAACATGGTCCAAGAAATAGCTCCTTTATTTAAATGTGCAAACGTGTGCCATTCTCCACCTGCGTCCAACCAATTATCCTTTAAATGATAACGTGGGGGCATATTTTCTGAGTGACACTAAAATTCCCATCGAATCTTCACAGAGAGACCTCGGTGATTGGATGTAGGGGAAGCTGAAGCCATCACCACAATACATCAAGGCTGAAAACACTGTCATGCGAGTACTGCAAACTATCAAAAGGGCGTTTGTATCTTTCGACGACGACCTCTTTGGTAAAGTCTGCGTCACCTTCGTTCAACCTCACCTATAATATGGCATACAGGCGTGTTGGCCATGGTTCGCAAAAGATGAAATAGATCTCGAAAATGTGCAACATGGTGCAATTAAGCTAGTAAGAGGTCGAAAATACCACTCTTATATAAAGAGACTGGAATGTCTAAGTCTATTCCCTCCGTGTTGCAGGTCTGCAATGAGGTGTTTTATCTAAGTTTAGACGATAATGCACGGCCTTAAGCAAGGGTTGCGCTTTGAGGACATGTTGCAGTGGCACCTCTCGCCTCATCTTCGTGGACACGAAATGAAGCTGCGCACGAAAATGTCCAGGCTAAAACTCCGCTCTGAATTCTTCACGCAACGCGTAGTCAAACAGTAGAATGATCTCCCACAATCAGTCATGGAGGCAACGTCCCTACAGCTTTTCAAGAACCGCTTGGATAATTATGTGTCCCTTTTCTTTCACTCGACGATCTTAACCCGATATAATACCACGTCAACTTTAGACGTGGGTTATTTGTAAAATCAATGCTAATTATATTTTCTGAATACTTTTTGTATAGCGTACAGTGTTACGAGTACGGACACATATGTATATGAGACACCGTCGTGCAAAAAAATAGGGTATTGAAAGGCGTTGCTTATCATCCCTCACCAAATAAATTGCAATAAACTGAATAAACTGAAATAACTGACTGCATAAAATGGTATAAATATTCTAAAAACAAAAAAATATCTTTGTAAATGTATTTTAACTACATATCCTCAACCTATTAGTTTTATGTAAAGTCTCTCGCAAGGTCAAATGCACCATGTCCGCTCATTTTGACAGTTTCATTGTGAGCAATTCATATTAATTTCCCAGTTTTATATGGTGCTTATTGTGTTTGCTTAAATCAAACGGGATTTCGTTTGATTTCGCTGATAGAGTCGTCATATTAGTAAAGATTTCCATATGGTCGACTGTTGACAGGCCGGTCAATTACTATTAAAGGCTGAACAGAATTGGCAGACTCAATTGTATCCATACCACAGCGTGCATATCACGAGAACATTCCTTTCTTTGAATTTAGGTGCAATTCATTATGGTCGACCATGTACGGTTATTTCCAATGTTTTCTTTTAAATTTCCGTATTTAATTTATGGTTTTCAGTGCTTTTAAACACTTGGACATAAATTTTGATTCCAGAAAGAATTTAAAGATAAGGTGAGTGCTTGGACGTTTTGATCCTGTAGATGGCCGTTTTGTCACAGTTGATGACTCAACTTAACATAATCCCTCAAAGTTGAAGCAAGTGATTGAGCATAACAAAACCCACTCAAAAAGTGCGCTTGACTAAGTTTTAAACGTTCTCTGCTACCATAAATACGTAGTTTAATTGGGACGATGAAAAGTTGATAAACATGGACACGAGTATTTCTCGAGTATTAACAATCCGTGTGACTTGCACATTCATGGCGAAAACCTGCGTTCACAGTACTGCGGCACATCAAAAATTATCAATGATTAACGCATTTGCAGACGTTTGAATTTACACCAAAACGCTAGTCTACCGTCAGGTTATAAAAACCTCTGTAATCCGCACAGAAGTTCCCCTTAAAATCTCCGCGCCTACCGCGCTCAAAGTTCGATGAATTGCATGCAACTCTTCGTGCTCTCTCCCACACCCTCCCCGACATTGTCTCTTTATTGCCCAAGGTGTCTCTTATTTAAGCACCCCTGTCCCCTAATCACACACTCCGCTTGTGTGCTATCTCGAACTTTTATCGATTTCTCTAAGTCCTGATAGATATTACTTGACCTCATTCCCCTATAATTGTACAAGCCTAACGAAAACTGATTGAAAGCAATTGGATGATCGTCAACTAGAATTCAGTAAATAAAAGGCTTTATATAATTTCTCTTTTTGCTAGTAAGTTTGTGCGCTATGATTGCTCTGTCAACATTCCTGATGAACGTCGCAGATGGTAGCATGCATATGCATTTGCGATACCCTTTACATGATAATTAATCGGAGTAGCAGGTGTTTCGATTTCGCCTGGTGATGTAATTTGATATCAATCATAACTGTATGAAATATGACGAGTGAAGATAAGGGAGTATTTTGCGCACTTTCTCTCTGGCTGCATATTTATATTGAAGTGCAATATCAAAATACTTGCATTGTTGTCAGAAGTTTTACTAACATTTACCTTTTTAAATCCACGCTGCGGACATGGGTGATTTTTGCACCAATATATGCTTATGTATGTAGGTTGAGATAATCCTTCATGGTAAATAGCCTTCTTTCAGCCTTACACAAAGTGTTTACTTTTAGGAAAAGGCCATCCTTTAAACAATCAATGTTGTTTCAATGCGATTTTCATCTTTCACCATCCTTCTTTTATTTAGTCATACATAAGTCCAGAACTCAGAATTTCGTGTCTTATTTTGCCTGTTTTATATTTTCAAGCTTGTTTTGTGCACTTACGGAGCAGCTGTTCAACGACAAGGCGTTGAAAACCGCCTTCACGTGTGTTTTTGCCTTCCCCTCTCCTGTGACGTGAGTTGGTCTGTTAGTCGGGCCATCATACACGCTGACTTATAGATGCCTCTATCGCAACGATATAAAAGTGATTGAAATGACCAACCAAGCAAGAAGATTTCTCGAGTTTCGTTTCTCCGCCAAATACCGGGTAAACAAACACCCGGCGACGTGCGCTTCTGGAAAAACGCCAAACCTTCATCCTCCCCCTCCAGCCTAATTAATCCATTCCGACATCCTCACATTCACTCTTGTGCTATCCTATCCCACCTTCACATTTCGTTTCGTCCGTCAAGGTGGTTTGGCTTCAGCACCGAGTATATGCCGCAGTGTTAGGAATCGACATTGGCTTTTCTACAGCAATAAATAAATTTTTAAAAATGCTTTCATTCGCTTATCGACAGGTTGGCGTCAATAATATAGAAAATATACGCATACGCCTCAATAATACGGAAAGGTGTCAGTCTTTCTACGCAAATATATCAGTCTTTAGGTGCTATTATGTCATTACAGTTTTTAAAAAATATTTGAACACACCGGGTGCTCAACAAAGACGTTTACTAAAATCATGGACAGTAGTCTGCATATGCGACTGTTTCTGATAAGATGTTCGAACAAAACTCTGAATAATCAGGTTTATAAACTTCTGTTCGAGCATTTGCACCTTGCTTTCTGTGAATTACTTGGTTCACAAGATACGATGCATTTTTTCGCCTTGTGTCACCTTGCCAGCTATGGACAGTCGTTTAAAAATAGCAGTTTTGAAAATCCAATATTGCTTGGCCGTGGTCAGCAATTATATAAGAGTGTTTCACTTCCATAATTTAGCCTTTGATTATTTTTGAAACAACTGAGCGGAAAAAACGTATGAATAATAGAATAATTAACCTTTATAATGTTTAACATCTTCAAGTTTTTTAATTTCCCCACCCCCAATGCCACCAACGGAAACCGACATTTTTGCGGGCATAAAGGCTTAGTTACGAATTAAAAAGGTGATTCGATAGTCAATATTTTATAGGAAACAAGGGATACGTACAAATAAATACAATGGGAATGCAAAATTATAGGATATATGCATTATCTAAGGTATGCAGACGATGAAATTAAGGAACACTCACAGTGTGACAAAAGTGGTATACGATAATCCCTAGTATGTTATGAGATATATTTTAAGTGAAACTGTCTAGTGGAGTTATTAATCTCGATTTATGTTGTCTCAAAGACCCTTCTAACACTGAACGATGCATTCTGCTTGTAATTACTAGCATTTTGATTGCAGGTGCAAATTAAATGTTAACCGCAAAAACGGATACGTAGATCTTGATTAAAAACGTAGTTCATTTTAGCTTGCCTTCGTGGGACCTTATTATTTTTTGCCTGGTTAAGCATAAACTTCTTCTGACGGATTGCCATGTAATTTAAACTTATACACTGTAGAGCGAAACAAACAAAGTGATACTTTTGGTCGAGTTTACCAATTTCCTGTAATATACTGATCATTTTTTACTACAAGCAGAGCAAACTGCTTTTAATTTTCTATGCCAGTCATTTTTTGATTACCTTTGCATGTTTTTTCCATTTTCTCACATTGAATGCGCAGAAGACCAGCCATACAAATACTAAAATTGTGCTAAAACAGTAAATGTTTTTTCCATTCTTTTTATACGCTACTTATAAGCAGAAACTATACAGCAAATAAATAAATAAATAAATACAGCAAAATAAATAAATAAATAAATGATCTCACTTTTAAACGATGACATTTTGATGCTATAACTACATTTAAGTTTCCTTCTCCTTTACATTTTAGATAAAATCCCGGAAATACCTCATGCGCATGTCTACTGGGTGCACGTATTTCTTCTATTCCTCTGATCACAAGGAAACGGAGTTTTTGTGCTTTTTCCTGAAAATCCTTTCAACATATTTTTCCTGCGGTTGCTGGTTAGGAGCCAAAGCCATATTTCACTGTTGTCAGGTTTCAACTATAAAGGATGCAGTCATGAGACTTTGCTTATAATTAATCAATTAATTATAATTATAATTATAATTAATCAATTAAGAAATCAAGTTTGGAGAACGTACGTTTCCTAGTTTTCCCAATCGGCATGCTGGTCGGAGACCCAAAAGGATTGCTCTTTTGCTGCACGCCAAATATTCAATTGACATTCGACGGTCAATTTTACCGTCAAATCGATGGCATAGCGATGAGATCACCCTTTGGACCTATACTGGCTGATATCCACAGAACAACCAAATCTCTTCAGTTATGTAGGACCTTTTTTCATATTCTCGATATGAAGATGGTATTGTTGCATTAGCAGATGAAGAGCTTGAGTTTAACTCCGTCATGCATAAAGTGAATCAGACTCACCCAGCACTAACCTTCATTTTGGAAAAAGAGAAAGGAGAATGCCTCTCTTTTCTGGACATCCTATTGCCCTAGTAGCAAGAGTATATCGCTGCGATAGCGGGTTTGTGTCACCTTTTTGCTATATGTATACCGAGGCTATAGGGATGTTTGTCCCGCGAATGAATATCGAGCGAATATCGAATTTTCGAGATACTCAGAAAATGACGACAGCTAAACGTACAGCCTGACGAGCGATTCCTTTGCTTAACTAAAAACCAGTGCCCATTCTTAATGCATTCATACTTGCGTTTCTTTTTCCATTTAGCTACGTTTTAACCCACTTAGTACCGCTTTACTTTGAAGAACCAAATTATATCGGACTGACAGACACTGAAGCAGCCCCCATTTCTCATGCTGCAAACGTGCAACTCGAAAGCTTGTGTAATAATAAAAGGTGTGTAGTAAAAAAATAAGAAATGAAATATGTACAGGTACTGAAGAACTTTGTCCAAGTTTACAGGAGTTGTAGAAGCAATACATTGGCTAGGGTACTTCTGGCTCCGTCGGTCCTCGGACGACGGTCCGCATATGCGTTCTGCAGTTGATAAATAATTCATAATTACTCGTCAAGATACACTTAACGTTGGTTTGCATTGAACTGCCTAGTTTCTGTACACGCTTAATCGCTTTGTAATGTCTTATTCTACGGTCAGAAAAGGTCACCTTTTCATCGGCATTTCTTGCCTCAAATCCCTCTCTTATCACACTCATTATCACTTCGTATACATTCGATCCTGAGAGATCTTCATTTTTTCTGCAAATAATGTTGATGACATAAGTCATCCACAAATAAGGCATAAAATACGCCCCTGACAAAGTCATCAATTGTTCGTCCACCACGGCACGTGAGGAAGGTGACCTACTGTTATCAATAATGATATAATGCGTTGCCTACCAGTTCAATTCGGTAGAAACTGTCCTGTAATCTGTCGTTCCATGCCTTGAAATCCGGTGCCAACCGCATGGGCTGACTGACTGGATTCACTGAGAGTCCAGCGGCCAGGGTGGCAGGTGATGAGAACTGTTGGTTTAACGTCGATTCAAGCTCCTTTATACCACCGAGCACTCACACATGCTGTTTACGAGAACTGCTTGGGTCTGTGCTATCCTGGCCATACGTTGGCAGAGCAGAATGCCAAGCGTTCAATCAATGATAGCCCCAGTAATTCTAATGAAAATAAAAGTAGAGTTCACAAAACGCCTAACCTTCAGGACGTGGTTGGTCTCCCGAGGGATGTATCGAAAGATGTATTGGCCACCTTTTGGTATTATAGACTTTCCTTCAATGACCGTTCAACTCGAGCTCAAAAATGGCAGTTTAAATTGGCGGTCTGCACTGGCATGTAGAATGTCTGCTCGGTTGTGATTTGGACATCTGGTAGTAGTCTACAATCACACAGGAAAAATGGGTGATGAGGTTTAAAAATGTAAGTGTCCATCCTATCACTATGACCACTTCTTCCCCGCAGTGCTCGCAAAGGGTCCGCGAACGCTGTTTGCTATTAATAAGTTCAATTAAGACATACTTACACTCCATCTGAAAACAAACGTACTTAGTAAAAGAGTAAGGCTATGATGCTCATCTGAGTGTGTTGTCTATGTCAGCCTTGTACACCTTTAAAAGAGAAGACCACTTTGGGTATTCAAATTAATCGGTCATTTTAATGAACTGGAAGAATATTATAAGAAGACATACATCTTCATCCGACAATAAGTATTTAACATATACTATCTCATTGCCAATCTCAAGGCACCTATTGTCAGAGGTTATGTCAAGGTGAAAAGCATATACGATTTTAAACTGGTATTATGAAGTATACTCATACCAACGGGCACTGGCTCTCCGTGATGTTCAAGGAGCAACTTAGTTGATGGCTACCTACATGGGTCGAAAGTAGCTTCCTCGACCTGGTTGAGACGTGTAGCTATCCGCTGCAGAGGTTGCGAAGGACGTCTTAGCAGTTTCTTGATGCGGCCTGAATAAATATCGAATGGAAAAGTTGAAAATAGTTAAGGGCAGCCTGGCATCCAACGTCATGAGCAATGTGCATCAAGCTGTGCACATTGTAGACCATCTGCTCCTCGCTATATATCGTTTAAAATATACAGGTGAAAAGTTTAAGCAACCTCTTGCAATAACCTACGTTAAAATTTTACGTTTCCGGACCAGCCAATACTCATACAGCAATAAATAAAATTAAAAGCAGCTGATACTGATTGTCTAGCAGGATTCCAGAGAGAGAGTAACAATGCCGAAATTCATTTGTAAATTGTATAAACATAGTCACTTTCCATAACTCTAAGTTCAGTAAATGCCTACCCCGCTGTGAAAACGTAGCCGGAATGTAAACGTTCAAAGAACGCACATGGTCCTCTCAGGCTTATACGTATGATGCCCTAAGAACAGAGGGCGTCAAATGACCGGTGGATTAAAGAACGATGACTTTGACCCACAAACTAAGTAACTTTTTCACCACCTCCTAATAAATTAGGTGTAGTGGGTCTAGGGGGAATTTCGATATCAATCCCAGCTACCAACGGTGAAATGAAGAGTTGCCAACTCTGTGTTCGTCGTTAATAGACTGCAAGGAATATTCATATTTTCTTTCCCTCAGCCCGTCTTTAAAATAGAAGACTTTGCACATTTATATGCCCATCACTGTGCAACGTTAACAACCTTAGCAGCTGCAGCACATAGCACGGCTTCTTCCCTAACGTGAATTAGTACGGCGGTGTCTTTGCATTGAATTCCATCTTCCTGTAGAGATCGTATTTCCCAAACGACTGACATGCACAAAGTGTGTATATCAGAAGGCTTTCCACTTACACAGTATATACCTAGCGGGAAAAACGTTACTTCGGATGGGCCGAAGAACTCAGCCTAAAATAGCTACATATCACCTTTTGATTTCTATAAACTGAAAGACCATCAATTACCAGGTAAACCGATACTTACGGTACATGGACGCTCCTTTTACTAAGTACTCGACAAACTTGCCTTTCCAAACCAACGTGCACATATTCCCCGCTAACCATAGGGGCTACCCCCAAATTTTAGAAGGCCACGGCAACGTTCTAAGGTCTGCCGGAAGTTCAGGCACGACCGACCTAAAGATATCCATATCGCCCTGCAAGTGAGCGTGCGCTGTATTAAATCGCAAGGCCCACTCACGCAACTTATGAACATAAACTTTGGCTCCATGTTCAGTGCTAACTGCTGTGTCAATTTCAGCATCCTAGGCACCGTCAAGGCTCCAAAAAGATAAGAAGACACAGTACTTAGCGATAACAACGCCTGGAGTTCTTCTATTATTTCTTCAGAGAAAAAAATTGCTACTATCAAGCATACTAAAAGAAAACTGATATACCTTCCACGTTGTACGGACTTCTTCCTCGATTAACCTAAAAATTAGGGTTCCATATCGCTTAATTCGTCGTATTCGCGTTCTTTCTGACTCCTGTCTAAACATAGCTAGCGATAAAGTAACAAATGCAAGCAGATATAAATAGATAGCAAAAATACATAGAGAGATCTTTGTCATGTCACATATCGCACGCGCATGCCATGAGATAATGGCGTGCATAGGCGCGCGCGTGCGGTCGCAACGCGATTAAAGATTGCTAACGAATCAGTGGCCACGTAAGACGTGTGACCAATGACGTTTCGATGGCTGTAATGGAGAAAATTCGCTATTCGCGATATTGCCTCGATATACCCTTGCTACAAGGCTTGATAGAACAATACGTAGAAGTATATTTCGTAAAACAACATAGCCAGGTCAATACACTAAGTTCTACAGTTTTGCACCACTTAGTAAGAAACGAAGCCTAGACCGTTGCCTCGCCGTACGAATTGGGAGAATAGGTTATCCTGATATACAGGAGATTGAACTCGCCCTTATACAAAACACTGCAAGAAAATGGATTAACCAAGAATTTTATCATTAAATAAATGGAGGAACGATCCCCAAAATTGGACAGGGTGAGAGCTGAGATGAAGGACTTATTTATTACTTTGCTTTCTCGGGGATTTGGCGCGCGAAATTCTACGTCGTCGCTTAAACCCTGCTATCACGCGCACTTATCCAGCCGCCAAGATAAGGTTTGTGTTCTAAGCACTCTACTTCTTCGCCCTGAAAACAAGGATAGACTGCCCTTTCAACCGTCGTTAATGTGTACCTTCGCCTTCACGTGCTCCTGTGAGGCAGTAACCTGCCGAAACAACCTGGTCGAACAACCAGGCACCTAACCGAACGGATGCATGAGCACCATCCCGTCTGGCTAAAAAAGGCATAGCAAGGTCCATATCTAGCGCAATTAGGGCTCACTAGGTTGACAGCGATCACCGACTAAACGTCAACCAAGAATTCCCTGTCATCTATAAAGTGCCGGCGAAACACTCGGAATTCCTGCGTCAGCGGATACTTGCGACGACACAGACAGTGGCCATATGGTTAACCAAACCAAACTTGTAATCGCAAAAAGCGTTTTTAGTGACCCTAAGGCTCTCTTGATCGAAAACGATCTCAACATGCGTGTTCACTTCTGCCACGTCACGCTACAGTGACGAAGCACACCTGCTTCCCCTTCCCCCTCCCTCTGCCCCATGATCCCATCAACCCTTTACTCAATACTTTCTGTTTATTAGATGTTTAAACTTTTTTCACTCTTCCCTCCATTATATAACCGTAAAGGCCTGATAATGGACAATCGAAAGCATACGGTCGATAAACTTGACTTCTTAAATGCTTCCATGGGTTATCGTCGCTGATATTAATCAATTATTAATTGTGAACTTTACGTCTCCAAATGAAGTAGTTAGACCAAAACTGATAAAAATGGCTATAAAGTCCTACAATGACCGTCTTCAATTTCCGTAAACCTTCAGGCTGGATTATTTAATGTCGAAAAAGAAGAACATTTACCCTGGTCTCCAGGATTGTTCTGCGTCGAGAACTGAGGCTTTATATTCAGCAAAATATGGTTGAGGGTCGGGTTACAAGAGAGAGAGATAGAGTAAGCAAAACATGTATTGATATGGGTTAAGGTTTATTCCAGTTTGTAAATCAGCGTAACTTATTCAATCGCAGTCTACTGGGCAAAGCCCCAGGCACTGCGAGAGCAGTCGCACCAGCCAAGTTAGGTGCCCAGACTACAGAAAGGACCATTATCCAACAGAACAGAACTTCAAAAGTAGGAAAAGGAGGTTTGATCACTGTATAGAGAATGCTATTTTCCATGACAGTAATAACCTTCACAGATGCAAAACGGACATTTTGTATGGCCGATCTTTGTCGCAAGTCCACCTGCAATACGAATATGATTGTAATTAGGGCCATTTAGGAGAAAAAAACTGATTTTAAAATTTAAAATAACAAAAAAACAGGTTTGCACAACATTTTGGATCAAAGGCATCGTAAAGACACGCTGTAGGAAGATAGTGCAGGCGGAAGGGATGCAAATAATAGCCGTTTTGTACCACTCGATCTCAAATTTTCTCCACTTAAGAGAAAATTCTTTTAAGACTCTCTTTCATCACGAATGATTCCTAGTTGCTTGTAGCAGATACTACAGGAAAGTTACAATACAACTTCATAAACATTTGACAAATCAAATTTCGTGGGAAAGTATTCACCTATACTAGTTCAGCCTTATTAACCGATGACATACTTCCGACGAGTTCTGTCTTGTGGTACGAACGAAGTAATGTGCCTAAAGTATGAATTAGCCACAGCAGTATTTGCATTTGTATCTTTTTTCTAAGCTTTTGAAGTTTGCATTTAGGACCTGATAATGTAATAACAGGTTCCCAAAAAATATGCTTAAAACACTTCAAATTGAGTCACACACACACATTTATATATTTGGAAAGAAAAGGTCCTCCATATTGTCGAGCTTTATTCGTACATTTGCAGGTTAGGTATAACAACTAAATAGTGGAACCTGGGATTATCGTGGTCGAGAGTTTAGGGACACAGAGGTTATATCAACAGGCAGAAAAGTATGGGAGGTGAAATTGGTGAGAATCGCGTTGTGACAACGTTTGGAAGGGAGGGAAGGTTTCAAAGTTTCAATTGCGATTCACCATGTCGAGGGAATACATAATTAGTGAGATTCTGCATGATCGAGCATGGATTAGTCACTGCTGCTTAAGGCCAAGCCAATGACACATCGCCATGCACACAAACCTTCATTCTGTGCATACAGATCGGCATGGCAGTTGGTTTAATCATAATCTTACGTTTCACACTTGTTATTGTGTGCATTATTGAAGATAGGTAAAATGACAAATGCTAAGTTTGAATAGGTCTATTTTTTCCCACTGCTGATAGCTCCAACCGGCTCTGTTCTCATTGGTCCGCTCTTATTTTCTAAGTGGTGTCTGACGGCCTCGTAGTGCGAAGGGTCAGATTTGTGTTATCCATGACGACCACTTCGATTCCACTAATTTTTTTGGGCGGTTGTTTCTGACAAATTATAGAGTCTATATATATATATATTCATATATTCATGTATCTATATCTATATATACATAAACACCAAAGTTTTGTAGTTGTCTCTAACATCTGAGACAATGTTTGCACGATGCTGATCGGGTATCTATTAAAGCGGAAAGCCAGATGAAATAAAGTTTGGAGCCAGCTTCTTTAAAAGAAAATTGCATGGTTAGGTAGACATCGTTTCAACCACAGTGCAATTAGTTAACTTTGGAGACCTTTATGATAATGGAAATATCACCTACGCATTTTTAATAGCTGCGATAATATCTCTGCAAGTGGTCCCCCATATTGAAGAATACATTAATGGTCTCTCTAACACAGAGCGACTTCTTTTTGTACAATAGAAAATTATGCCTTAGACAGAGCCCAAACATGCATAGAAATTGCCGCGCTGGATCGCAAATAGAATTTTCCTCAATATATATGTATATATATGACAACGATTTATTTGTTTTTACTAAATAAATGCGTAAAATTAGTGAAAAAACAAATAATATTCAGTCAAAGAAACAAATGCATGTCTAACATTACCCAAAAAGACAAGGGAGACCTAAATTGACATTTCTGGCTCACTAGCCATCAGCAGCCAGCCAAGGAGTTGCGGCACCAGAGCCTTCAACGTGTGACCAGTTGAGTAAAAGTACAACTACCAGCTTCTTGTCTTCCCAGCTTTGATCGGCTTCTGGTGCCTCAACACTTGGGGTCAGGTATAACTTGCTGACGACAGCTTATACGCCAGAAACGGCCATTCAAGTCTCCCTTGTGTTTGTTGGTAATGCTCATCTGTATGTTATGCTAGCCATTGTGTGGCTGCTAACAGGGCTCGGGAGTAAGCCCTAAGATGGAACAGGACGAGTGTATCCATAACCGGTTTGCGACAGTCCTTTTACCAATAAATATGCCTATGTATAAGGAACAAATTTGTATCATGGACTTTAACCGTTAAAATAATGGCAATGTAAGATCTGCGGACGGTTATTTCTTTAAGGTTGAATTATGTTTTGAAACATAATACTCGAAACTTTACTTTACAATAATCGATGATTATTTTATTCATTATCTTCGTTGTGAGGTCGTTAAAAGTGGATGTTTTCACTAGCTGGCATAAGAAGTGACCTAACAGCCAGGGGGTAATAACGATAAACAATAAAGAAAAACCAATATGTTTTTTACGTAATTGCTGTTTTATACAAAAAACAAATCTTTTTGCCAATAGTGAAGGCCCTTTACATGTTAAAAGTCGTTTGTAATACGTTCAAAAAAATAATTTACTGCTTTCATTTTCGTAATATTTTCCAGATAATTGTAGGTAGCTCTTATGCTGATAAATATGTCTCTCCAGAAAACATGCTTGATATGAGAGTGCAACGCTTACGAACTTCACTTATAACAAAGCCAATCATCCGCATACAAAAAACCGGATTTGAACAAAGAGGTTTCTATAAACAAAAAAAAGAATTCAATTTGTTTTTTCCTGTTTCAACCTCATCATTTTACTCACTGTCCGGACTTAATCTATTTCTTTAGATGCAACAAAACAAACCCCTACCACAAGTGGTTTCTACATCAGTGTCTTAACCTTTCCTCCAAACCTAACTACAACCTAGGAAGTTAGTGCTGACATTTTGCAGAATTCTAAATAATCTTTTGTCTATATCCTCTCCTGACTGATTTTCTTAGTGCTCATTTAAAAGGCGTATAAATGTATATGGTCTAGTAATCAGAGTCCAAAACGAACAATAACTCAAAAACTGACGAAAAATGCCAGGACAAGGAAATAAGGTTTTAAAAGCAAATCCGTAGAACGTTGGTAAGTAAAAAATTGTGTTTCAATTTATTGAGGACAGAAGTTTCTCCATTTACCTAAATAAAATGTTTAGAGAGTTCTGAAGCTTAAAACCTCCTTGTTCGTTCCATGTGATTAAGTGGTGAGCAGGCGGCTTTTCTTGCACCTCAAATGATAGGGTAGTCAAAATTTAAGCTTTTTGTGATCGGACGCAGTAAAATTTCTTTTGCTGAAAATTCACCAAAACGTGCATGATATTAAGGTAAGTTCTTTCATTTCACCTCATTGATTAATAACCTAAAACTCTAACTACGTGTAGTTATGCTTAAATGTCCATACAAACCTAGATGATGTAACGTGAGTATGGTTTTTGCCGTTATGCAAATTTATTCTTCTTCTTCTTCTTCTTCTTCTTCTTCATCTTCTTCTTCGTCTTCATCTTCGTATTCTTCCCACGGAAATTAGAATAGCTTACTCTGAGCATATTGCTTGCGTTTTAAAATATTTAAACTTATTTTTCTATTGATTCCAGTGTCTAATTATAATAAAGCAGCACAAAGTATTGTTTTTTGTAGTTTATATTTTTGTATTAATTTCGCTTATCTTGACACAAAACGATTACAGAATATTTAATTTAAAAGAGTTCATGGAACACTCATTGCTTCAGTTTCGATTTAAAAAAGGAAAGGTAGATGATGATAACATTAACCAAAGTGACCAAACGCTGTTAAAAACAGTAGACAATAGACGGATTTTAGTGAGAAAAACGTACTTTTGCTATTACGTTCATAATATTAACTTCGAAAATAATTATTCTACCTCCGGTTTACTCATCAAAGCCCAATAAACCCGGTTGATGGTGCTGAGGATTTTGGAACATCAGCCAGGAGGTACAGCGCACTGAATCGTACCCCATTATTTTTGAAATTGTTGCTTTTATGTAAAGATTATTAAAGGTAATGAATCTTCCTACGAGAATTTTAAATTTTATCTTTTATTTTTTCGTTAAAACATACTGTGGATTGCTTATGAATTGTAAGATAACTCTTTGAAAGCTTGCAGTATGACTGGAATGCAGATACCTCAGTGCACAACGTTGGTTTTGATCGTCCAAATCATATTTGAATTAAAGTTCCTTTTATCAGATTTAATCTACATACTTTTGTATGCTGTCGGCTACCTTCATGAAAGCCGCACTGACGTCTTACCTCACAGTGATTACAGAGGGCACACATTGTTTCAAAACGAGAAAACCCAATCTGTTTCCCTAATTTGAAATGATGATTTAGCAGGATATAATTTTAGGTTGTCAACTGGAGATCAGCCAACTTCTCTAAGGGCCTACGCCAAAGAGTGCTAGGAACAGCCGAGAATGTGACAATACGGCTAGAACATCCAGTGCTGTGCTGTCAGAATACGCTAATACAGGCGCTCTCTCTTCCGTGGTGGACGCCGACCTCTGGTGGTGACAACCCATCGCTCCTAACTCTCATTAAAAGTTATTAAGTCCACGTACTTGACGGTGATGTTCACTTCCGGTACTCATCCTACGACCATCATTCACGTGCTACACTACATCCTTCTCCTACAGTCACAAGGACCTCAACACGCCGACCTCGTCATGGGTTGGTGTAAAACGGACGAGGAATAACCATAAGACCCCTATAAACCATGTTCAGCTGTCGTAGTTTGATTCTCAATGTAACTGTATAGGCCCGATGATGAGTTATTGAAAAAAAGTTTGGCCAAGTTGACTTTTTAAACAAGCATTAGTTAAAGAAATAAAAACTGCGAACAATTAATTTTCTTTTGTTAAAGGATGTGGATCGAGGTCTCATAGCATAATCATGTTTTCCAAAACTCCTCCTTACATTGCATAAGGCTGAGTATAAAGTACTTATAGATATGTTGCCGCGTATTTATTAATACCCAAAAATAACCAGTAGGGTATATTACCAGGCGGAATGAATTATTTTCTTTGAAACAACGTCATTAAGATTTAAAATTTTAAGTTTATTTGATAGTGGAGAATTTCCCGAAGTCGTTGAAATTACCTTAGCGTTCATGGCTTTTAACTTAGTCGGCATAAATTATTTTAACTGATTTCTAGCACAATGAAGTCAGTTCTAGCGACATTCTCTTACTTGAAGCATAGCAGCCGTAGGATCGCCTTATATGGCCGCCTCAACAGGAGATGGGAACGAAAACTGGTCACAATTTATTTGGCTGTCATCAAATTCCTAGTAAATTAGGTAAAGTATTCGGATGAAGGTAAGGAGATGTGAACGAAAATCTTGTCACAATTTATTTGGCTTTCAACAAATTCCTAGTAAATTAGGTAAAGTATTCGGATGAAGGTAAGGAGATGGGAACGAAATCTTGTCACAATTAATTTGGCTTTCAACAAATTCCTAGTAAATTAGGTAAAGTATTCGGATGAAGGTAAGGCTACAGATAAGGGTGAGTTTGAAGGTTGGGCTCGGGGTAAATGGTTAAATTCGTGGGTTTCAGTTTAAGGGCAGAGCAAAGATGATGTTTAAGCGCTACAATGTCATTTTATGTAAGGATTCGTGTTAGAGTGAAGACGTGGAAATATGTACCTTTCCTGAACTTTAAAACGAATATTTTCAAACTACAATTCAACTTCTGCCAGCTAGAACGGTAGATAGATGGTACAGTTTGAATTGTCCAGGAAACATGAGTATAAGAACTTCTCATGTAACAGAAGTAGCCTGACGCAAAACTTACAAAGAGAGTAAAAATTCGTTTGTTTCAACCATGAACTGACCCTTAAGACCTATATCATCCTGAAACTTAGATCTACCCCGACAACACTAATACTTCCTTTAACCCTAAACTTTATTGTTAAGTAAGCCTATAACTCACACTTAAATTAACTACGTAGCTAAAATTTACATTATTTCTCTGTAAAAGTAGCGTAAGATGAACATGATTTTGATTCAAATCAGAAACTCTAATATATCAGACATTACACACCGCAATAACGTCGAACCAACGTTCTGAATAATGAAATAAGCTCTTTTTTAAAATTTTGTATCTGTTTTCTATCCTAGCTAAACCCTCTTTATATCTTTAAGCGCTATTTAAACGACATTAAATTGAGTATTTTAAAGGAAAGCCGTAGTTTTTATCTGACTGTGTCATCATACCATACCATATTTCATATGAAAATAAGCATGCTGGACAAAAAGCCTGGCTTCAAAAGAGTGAAAATATGTGCGTTTTGAAATACAAATATTTAATGATATAAACTCGGATGTCAAAAAGGTTGGTCCAACTGTCCCACGGAGAGAGCGACCCAAGCTTAAGCCGGTCACGGTCTCCATAAAAACCATGGTGGGGTTCTTCAGCCGTCTGGGATGCCCAACTTTCCCTGTCGAAGCATAGCGTTGCTTGCCTCCTCACATATATAGGGGTTAGAAAGTATACCCGAAACAAATTCTGCGTTTCACGTATATTGCAGCAGACGAAGGCTTGCAGTTGGCAAAACTCACCGTCGAACCAATCAAATAAACAATAACCCTGCTCCTCACCCCACTCACCGTAGACTCCGACTGGTCGGGTTAGCCCGTCCACATTATGAATTTGGAATATTCGGTAGTTGTTTGAAAACTGGCGCGATACAAGGTGGACATCGCTGTGATCAGCGAGGTCGGATTCGATGAACACGACGTGGCCCTGTTGTCACCTTTGCCATACGGAACGACATCGTGGGACAAGTACCTGATCCACTTCAGGTATTCAACGGCCAATTGATAAGCTAAAAACCGCTTATGCGGGAATTCAAATTCGTCACCAACATCAGCAGCTATGCCCTCCCAATCACGAGCTCTCATTAGGTTTTTGTCTTATACTGAGTGTAGGATACTGAGGAATGTAAGATTTCAGCTGCTAACCCTCTCCAGTTTGTGTGATCTCCATGTGCTTTGGTTTGATGGACCAGATCATGTACATAACAGGTGCAAACGGAGTCATTAAAGATATCAGATGCTGAGCCACTTCCACGAACCGGCCTACTGAGAGACTCGGACGGTGCCTGGGGCATGTGAATGAAAGTAGAGATTTTAGGTTGACGTCTAAGCGCATTTTCTTCAATACAAACAACCTCTCGTGCCCGAAGTTATCGCGTTGCGCTTAGAGCCACGTAGGAGGTAAACTGACGTCATTACTTTGACTGCAATGTCAGCCCACTGTGTGTTTGTGTGGTGTGACTGATTGGTGATCTGAGAGTCAGAATGCAATGGCTTCCACTTAATGTGTCCTTTATTGACCTCCTTCTCAATGCGATCCTTGCTAGGGATGTCAACGACCACCTGCGCCAAAACCCAATCTCGGTCTTTTCGACTCTTTCGTGACAGCGGGGACAGGCGGGTAGCAGAAAAGAGTGCGGTAGCTGCAGCGCAAGTGTACTGTCAGTTAGAACTAATCTAAGAGAAAGTCACCATCCCTGAACCAGCCTATAATGAAGCCCATGGTCGATCTCGTCAGAACCGACTGTCAAAACCTCATACAGATATGGGTATCAAAATAATATCCTTCGCTTGAAGAATTAACCAATAAATTCAATGAAAACGCTCTCATCCTGCTTAAAACATAAAGTTAAACATTGGTGGCATTGTCAGTCTCAAAATTGGACTACCTTCATCTAGGTGATAAACATTGCTTTTAAGATATCATTGAGCGTATGCCAAATTGATGACAATCCCATGATATCTTTATATGGGGTGTCTGCGATTGCATCTCGTAGATAAAAAAGATATTTATAAAAAGTATTTACCAGCTTAGTACGTTTTATGATATTCTTTCTAATG
Organism: Schistocephalus solidus; assembly: GCA_017591395.1. Lineage (NCBI taxonomy): Eukaryota > Metazoa > Platyhelminthes > Cestoda > Diphyllobothriidea > Diphyllobothriidae > Schistocephalus > Schistocephalus solidus. The sequence goes on along the minus strand of WEDG01010540.1, from coordinate 130,281 downwards.
CAGATGGCGGTTTGCATCACCTTTGTAGATTTGACCGAACAGGGAAAAACTTTTAAAAGAAAAATTAGAGCATCCGCAACAAACGTCACCTATTTAAATGACACAGATCAATTTAAAGCTTTCTATAGTAAAACACCGCCAAAGAAATGGCCTTTAGTAGGTTTTTTTCAGTAAATAGTAATGTGATGAGTATATGCGCACTTTTGTAAGGTAAATTCAAGCCATATATGAGGAAGTTAATGACTGTTTTATCACTTTCTTCAAAGTAAAAACTATGGTTTCTAAAAACATGAAATATGTCAATTTAAAATTATATTAATACGCTATTCGCTATATTTTTTAATTAAATGCCACGTCTTAAGATTGAAAATGCACAAAAGAGTAACTAAATACATTAATATATCACCCGAAAATGCTAAATCTATGCAAATTGCGTTGTTAAAGCCCGGATTAGTGGAAAGCATATCAAGCAAAAAAGTACTTTTCACAGAATGTTGTAGGTCTTTGTAAATTTCCAGTCTTCGCCTTAGAAAGAAATACTGGTCATCAATGTTATAACTGCGTTGTTTGTCAAAATAAATAATTGATTGGGAAAAATAATATTTTGAATCTGAATTCTATTCTTGTTTCTGAAAATAAATGCGACTCCTTTTAGTTGCATCCAGGTGATTTAAATTGAAATAAATTCATGGTTTCCGGTTACAGAAGGGACTCATCTGAAAAATTCCTTACTTTTTTTTGTTCGTTTATAGTACAACGCACAAAAACAATATATTTTTTTCTGTGGTAATAACGAGCATATAACATGTTTTGGATATCCGGCAAACTGTGATTTTTTCCAAATTCTGCCTTTTTTCCTTTAATATATAATAATTAACTTGTCGTCATCTTCAAAAAAGGCTTTTTGAACGTCAGTTCTACTCAAAAAACCAAAACAATTCAAAGTATGTGCTTAGCTGCCCATTCAAAATTTAATCAAACACTGCATGAGTTAGGCCACCTTCCGTTTTTCCTAAAACGCCCTCTGACAGAATATTTAGTGAAGCTCATTTATGTGCTCCTACTGAGTAAAAGGAAATCAAAGAATTTTCGACTGCTGGCTTAGTCGTAACGTAGACGTTAGTGGAGTTAAATGCAACTGTCAGAAGTTTTTTCATGAAGCGCAAACAAATAATTACATTTCCGTCCCTATTTTCTTAAAATTAACCAGTCCAGTGTAAAAACACGAGAATGCGGTGCCTTCCCTTTGAAAATTGGTATGAAGGGTCTGCTTTGCCACATCCTGGCCCCTTTTCCGAAGCTACTACTTGCCAGCTGAATGTCTTTAGCATTCCTGGTTATGATTCTGACAAATAAAGCGGAAAATGCCAACAGTGTTCCCCAACGTACTTTGCAATGCCACACACCACTTAAATCTACTGCCACGTTTCAGATCTCAAGGCAAGCGAGACTGCCATAGGATTATACATATAGTACAGCTTAAATGAACATTTTTCTAGACATAATTTCGGAAATGTTTGCCACCTAATAAAACAGCAATTGATGTTAGCTTATAGAGATTAATTTCACTTAAATGAAAGGATTGCTCTTAAAATTTTTATTGGTTGCTGCCACCGTATCAAACCATTTCTTGTGCTTTTTATTGTGTGTTATAACAACAACCTTTATTGCTGAACCGAAGTCTTAACAACCGCAGTATAATCGCTCTTAATCTACAGTCTGCACGTTTGATTGCGGTTTCGTAAAAGGAATACATCAGTGTATATTCTTTTAGATACACGAAATGACCAGCACATAGAGGTATTGATAAAATGTGCAAATGCTTAACGTTAATCAACTTGCTTTAAGGCTGCTGCTTTACAGTATATTTTCGTTCACATAAGACACACGTACTGTGACATGGGAGCGTAAGTGAAAGGTTCAATGTTCATAAAACTGCAAAGTTTAATTTTGAAACTTAGTCATATAGCTGACTGTGTAACGAGGTTATTGGGTTCTTTACACATGATCACTATGATTGCATTCGAGGCGGCTGTATCCATTTGCCTGTGTAGAATAGCATAAAATGAGTATTGATATTCTTGCATCGTATGATGCAAATGACCACTGAAAGCTTGCAGATTTAGGTAAGCCATTTGTGCGTTTGAAGATTAAGCAATGTAGCAACCTCACACACTTCTGTTGCAGTTTAACCTGATGGATTAAGATTGTTCTATGTGCGGACATATTATGCATTTTATCGTTCACATGTACAAAACATGAAGGCGGCTTTTGATGAAGAGTCTGATTTCCAAGTCTTTCGCTGCATTGTAAATGCGCCACAACTTAATAGCCATATAACTAATTAGATAGTAATTAACCCAATAACTTTAATGCTCGCAACATTTCTGTTGAAACAAATGTCGTAAATTTGGTTCGAAAAGTAAACTATCAACTCTGCTATAGGCAGTTTCATGCCTGATTACGAAATAATCGCAAAAAGTCCATACATTGCGGAAATATAACATATTAGCGGAGACCATTTCCCGAGTACAAGCAAATTTCGTCTGCCGCTGAACGATATATTCCACAGTCGATTTTGTACCTTGGCTTTTCCGCAGAGGAAATTGATCATGAATTTATACACAGACTGGTATAGTAGTAACTCTTAAACAGACTCTGGAACATTAAATGCAAATACAATGAATCAATTCACATTCGGATGATAGAACTTTTTATTTCTTCTTTTGCTCAGGTGTAACAGTCGGCAAATTTAATGTTTTCACTTTGAAATGCGTCCTTTCTGAACACAGCTCTGATATGCGGATTTCTTTCTTCGTTTTACTGAATGTGGATTGCTATGCCTTATTTTTACAACATATTACGCATCTTAAAACAGTAATGTGCTCGCATATGGAATTTTCCTCAGCCTGTTTATTCAATTATTACGCTATAATGGACATACTAGTTATTACAAGTGCGCACAGTATTGTAAATCTTTCAAATTCGTAATAATGCTGGCTTTTGGGCCTTCGAAGGTTTGACTTTAAGATAAATTGCGCTTTATCAGAATCTGGAACATAAATGGAAGCCCGTAGTACCATTTTTTCCGAAAAATATGGAGCGCATTTAATTTTGCATGCTTGCTTTAAAGTACATTGCCTAACTCAAATATATGTCAGCGTCGAAATTTTTAGGTGGTAAAATGGCACACAGTTAAAGTGTAAATTGTGTTTTTTCTACTGATTTGAGTCACAAATGCTGTTTTCCAAGTAAAAGTTCAGTTCAGATCTGTTTATTAACAGCCAAAATGAGAAAATGGGGGTAAATCCAACGTTGTTTGGTTTCAAGGTGATTTATCACGCTATTTTACCTTCTGGACCAAACCTACTTGTTTGTGTGCGTTTCAATATAAATGAACATTAAACGAACTTAGAAAAGGTTTAAATATATCCCTTCAGTGAATGGAACATACGATTATTCATTAACGAAAATCAGGTAAATGGAAATATAAGCAATCGCATTGTTTTCAGTGAAAAGGACGGATTTAGTTTCAAAAGTTAAGTTTTACGAATTTTTGAAATTTAATGCCAAAAACTCAGTAATTAACGTGTGTGTGTATTTCGTTTTACCACACCAATAATCGGGAGTATTAACAAGCAAATACACGAAAGGAACACGTGCCATCCTTTTCTCTGTCACACTATACGCGAAAGGTGTCAAGATAATACCTTTTTACAGATGATTATTAATTAATACGTCAAATTTAAACGATAAAAAAGGCAGAAAATTGACAATTCTTCACAAAATATAAGTATAAATTTGGCTACGTGGTTGTGGATTTCCAACCTTTAAACTGGACCCAAATATAAGCTAGTATTGTAAAATACGCATAAATAAAATGAAATAGGTGAGTTCTCTCATATTTTAGCAGACATTATATCCCTTATTTTCGGTAAAGTCAAAAAAACGGTTGAATGTCCCCGTTGTTTTCTTCCACGTGATCTTGGAAAACGGCTATGAACGCAGAAATTCAAGAACCATCTAACTAATTTAAGTTATTTTAAAAGATAACTTATCATATGAATATCTTTAATCAATCTTCGGCATATAAATTGCCGAATTATGTTGTGGGCGTTTATTATCCTTACCAGCGAGTTTTCATGATCGGGCATTAATGAGAATGCCTCAGAACTCGCTATTTCGGTTAATGCCTTAAAGACATCTTATATTAATGGTTTTGATAAGTGAATAAAACAGAATCTACATTTACGGGAAAAAGAAAGAAGATACAGGAAAACGTAAAGTATTCACCAGCATTTCAAGGATGATCTGAGACACATCAAAAGCAAACATAAAATAGTACGTTTAAGATTTCACATAACTATTCTATTTAAAATAATCAGTCACTGGCCAGCTTATGGGGATGTAAGCTTATGAAATATTTCCTTCCTGTATCATTCCTGCCGGTGCAATTAAGCGAAATGCATCTTAAAGAATGTTCAACCGGAAGAATAAACCGCAATTTCTACTGAAACCGTAGTGGAAAGGCAAATTTTCAAAGGAAATTATACTTGTGGTCTTTTATTTACAGGTTAATAATCTTCAGCTTAATAAGCTGACGCTATTTTTCCTGTTTTCAAAATGTGCTACTTTTCTCAAAAAACTTAAAGTTTCTTATAAAACGGAATTTTAATTTTTTAACCACAATGAACCATCTTTTTAAGAACTTACACTTATTTACTCCTGTAAAACTATGATGGACGCAATGTTGACTGGATTTCCTGAGAAAGGGAAGTAACTTTATATCATTTCTTCGGCTTGCAGACTTTAAGATATTAAACTATTAAAAACTAATCTAAGCTTCAGCAGGGATTAAGCTTGTGGCATTTTACCAATTGCGTCCACGTTCAGTATAATATACCATTGCTGACTAAGAGATTGGCACAATCAAAATAAATTAAAACTAACAAATTTTCTTTCTTAAATATCTTTTTGTGTTGGAAATTAACTCGTTAATTCCCTACAATCAAGAGAAATATTCACAACAAAATTTCAAATCCCCAAAATCGAATGCGTACAACTATGCTGTAATTTGCAAAATAAGGTAACTGAAGCATTTATTTTTCTACAATGAAAAGTAAGACAGCAGTAAAACTTTAAATAATTTGCCTACAACCGGGTGTCTAGCGTAGGCTGAGTCTGATATTTTATAAACTGTTTATATAGCATACATATTTTCCTTCCATTTAGGTGTAGTCAATGATAACGATTTTCTTAAGAACAGGCAAGGTTGTATTGTCCTGCTTAATACTATCATAAGTAACTATTTTTTTGTTATTTGCGCAATACATTTGATTTCAAGTTTGATTCAACTAGAAATGCAGTCTGTTGTTACCCATTGCTTAAAAATACACGGCAAACACATATTCATTCCATTAAGACTAAAACAAGAATAAGGATTCTTTAAAACCATTCACCGAGTGAGGTTAATGAATGATGCTTCAGGGGCATTACAGATTTCGTAGGGAAAGCGGTGCTATTTATCCGGCTTAAACTTTCAATGTTTAGATCCCTGTACGGTGCTTGCCCTTTATTTATATAAATAGTTTGACTATGCTTAATAAGTTGGTATGGGCCAAACCGCATAATACTGCGAGGCGAAACGTTAGAATAAAATTAATGAGCCTTCATAGTCTCTAGTTCACTTATTCTCTTCCGCGCGCATCGAATAACTCGTCTTGATTTCCAGTTATTCACAAAAGAAACATAAAATCACATTCGTAACTTTGCTTTCGGCAGACAATTGTGATGGCAAATATCTGCTTAAGTCAGCATCTCTCTACTCCCATGGCATGTGCGTTTGTTAGTCTTCTATTTAAACGTGAAGCATCCACAAATACGATTTGCATTCGTTTCCCTGACCAAAAATAACACTTAACAAAGTTCTATTCGTGCCTTTGCAAAGGCACCACTTTCAAAAGTAGTTGTTCAGAATGCAGTACGCCATATCTCCTTTATGGTTCTCAAATCCATTGCCAATATCTGAAAAATATCATGCGCATTCTTAATCATAGGGAAATAACGTGATTGTAAGCAAATATCTATGAACAGTTGATTCAGTAAGGAGTATTCTCATAAGTAATGGTAAAGTAAATACCGGTGTCAGTTGATTTACAAATATGATAATTGATCACTTAACTTACGTTAATACAAAAACGTTCTGGGCATTTAAAATTCAACCTGCATCATTCGGCGTTTTGTGAAATGTAAGAGTCATCGACGCACTAAAAAAGAACCCAATGGATAAACAAATTACAATTAACTGGTATAACTAAATGATTTTATGTGACAGATCCGGTGTTAAAAACTTAGTTAAATTAAACTAACGACAAACGTTTACTTTCATTATGAACTGGCTGTAAGCTGTTTCCATTCCTGTTTGAACACAAACCAATTTCCTTAAGAAGATCATATCTAAGTATTTGGAAACATGCTCAAAAAGGGACTGAAGCACTTAAATAAGCACGAAGGAAATAAAATTAAATTAAAAAAACACAAAATAAGTATTGCATTCTTAAAGAGAGAAAATTTGAAATGTGAAAATTGACACAAATCACATACGAAGAGCCCATTAATGCCCAAGGCATATGTGAGTCTCATCAATGCAAAATACGAAGAACAAAAAACTTCGAAAAGCAAACATAGTTTAAATCAGCTTCTTTAGTACAATTTGCGCTTAAAAAACTCCATAGAGCCTAATCTACTTCCACATGGGACTGGAAGCCAACTGTCTGCGTTGCCAATTATATGCATCAATACGCATCTCATTAGAGTTAAATGGCCATTTGTAGTCCCTCGTCTTCGAGATGAATGTGAAACTTTCGAAAGTCCCTAGGTTAATCAATATCCCCGGTCAAATGCCCAATGTATCCATTTCTAAATGTCAATGGAGTTCATAACGCTGCATCTTTCGATCATCCATTGAAATAAACTGCTCCAGCTAGTGTAAATGCGGACGGTAACATTTTCTGTGCTGTTTTCCACGCACGAAACGATACGGTGAGGTAATAATATCCTCTGGAGTTCCGGTGACTGCAAAGGAGCCACATAGTCCTTATTTGTTTATTTTAATCAGTTTTTCACGCGGCATATTTGATCCTTTTGTATTTCGCAGTTAATCCTCTAAATTTATTGCAAAGGCGAATTTTTTAACGCCTAGGTCGTTAGTGTTTACGGTATTTTCCTCTTAGAACGTGTTCTGATAACAATAATATAGGTTCAACAATTTTGGGGAGTATAAATACCGTTGGATTACGTGCATGTGAGTAAATTTGACACGTTTACAGGATAAGTGGCCAAACGCTGGTTAATTCGGTTGCTTTCTGAACCTTTCAAAGTAAAGGTACGTGTCTTAGACGGTAAACAACAAAGTAAACATAATTTATTAATTTATCCATAAAAAGTTCAATCTGCTTTAAGAGCCCTCTGCTTAGCTGATATTATGCTTCAAATATATTTCATTATGATATACTAGATCGGCTCTCGCCGAATGTGATATGGACATACCTTATACTAAGTGCCTTTAACTCAAACTTTACCCCTACCGCCAATAACTCAGTGACTTGTATTACGAACAAAATAAAAAACAAGGGAGGATGGAATGTCCATATCATTGGCCAGTCATATCCAATGCGTGGAGTCTCATCCATGAGGCTTCAACATATGACATTTTTTAAGAGTTTCCGCAACTTAAAGATCGAGCACCAAGGTACAGGTGGACACGTGTGTCCCGTTACACCAGCTGTTAGCGCCCAACAGGCTGCAAAACGTGGGCCAAATATGGGTCTCTGATGATGGCGGATAAAAAAGAAATAAGCATTTTAGGCTCTCTGGTCAGCAATGTTTTTCTGCTAGTAAAATAAAACCCAAAAATGATAAGGCAAATATATTTTGAAAGAAAATGTTAAGGCGAAAAGGCTTTTCAAATCCGCCCTCCATAATGAAACCTAGAACTATCACTTTAATCACCCCAACGACTGCGGAAAATCTTTGCGCGAATTATACGTTTGATCTGTAAGTAGATATACCCAAGTTTAGTTCATATTTGTTGAAAATGGCCGCCCAGGTTGCATTAGCATGCAGTTCATACGAGTAAAGGTGGACACGTTCTTTGAAACAACTCGCCCATCTTTCCGTACAGCGCAGTTGATTTCATGTACTATTTACCAGCAAATAGTTCATATCCAGATATATCACCCTGGACAGTCGGTCACAGCGAAACGATACGATATTATTTTGTGAGTGGACATCGCTACTTCAAGCTAACTGAATGAATTTCTCTTAGTTCAAAAATGGAAGAGAAAGCAAACATAAGAGAGGAAAGAAGATTCAAAAAAACAATTTTGAAATATTAAAGGCTCTTTGTTCCCTATTATCCCTTTTCGTCGTAAGCAGTACGTTTTGGACAGAATTCTTTGAATGTGTGCGACAATTTAATTACTCGAAATGTTATATGCAGTTGAAAAGGTGTGAGCTGACATTTGTTTTTGCATTGAAATTCTTAGATAGACATGAAAATGGTAGTTAACCGCCAGAAAAGTTTCAGCATGGCTTTGTAAGAGGGAAGTACACATAGAGTATGTCCGTCCTCTTCCCTTTTGAAAGACCTTTCCCACCTTTGTTAGGTGGTAATGCTGCAGATGAAAATGTTCTGTAAAAATGAGAACTTTCCATAGGCCAACTAACGGAAATGGTTTCTTGTTCGGTCAACACTGCCATTTAGGACTAAGAAGCTTGCTAAGTTCCTATTTGACTTGTAAAAATGCCCAAGCTGACATTTCAAATTTGAACAAAGGCGGCTGCCTCCAGATCCAATAGTAGTCCAGTTGTCTTTACTGTAATTCTTTCCACGGCAAAAACCACTGCGAGTTAAATCTTACATGTGTTTCGCTCTGTATTGATTAAAAAAGAATATTAAATACGCAAACTAGGGGATTCAAAGGCCCCATCACTCATCCTTTCTTCACATGCATTCAGCCAGACAGTTCACCCACCACCAGCTCAACGATCCTTGATTTTTGCGCTGAGATTTAATGTCATTCAGAAATAACGTTCAAGGATTCGATGCAGAAATGCGTGCAGATTATTTCGTTTTACCTGCATAATGTATAAGTCTTGTCAGTAAAGAGAGGAAACATGCATATCAAATTTTTAAACAGCAATGTATAATACCCAAACTACATCAATATTTGCCAACCAGCTCAACATACCTTCGGTTGTGCTTGGATATATAAAGTCATTCAGAAATCTCGTTTGCAGCTTCCTCACTGAAATGCGTACGGATTATTTCGCTTTGCCTGCATACATGTTTTGACTTGTCGATTTTGCAAGGAAGACTTGAATTGACAGTTCTGACTAACTCGGCATTTTCAATGACTGTTGCCAAATCAAAATTTTGAACGCAAATCTCTTTGACTCAATATGTCAAACACGGTACCTCAAAGTCACGAATGGCTGCCGGACTTGTCATGGTGTATTTGAAAGCGACTAGGCAGTTTGACGTCATCTAATACATAGCTGAAGTTAGCATAAACATTTTTCTTATGTTAATATATAATGATTAAAAACCGCCAGAAGCATCGTCGTGGTTAAATATCCTTGATGTTGTAATTTAAAATTTTTATTGTATTTTGGAATGACGTTATCACTTAAATTCTATCGAAATTTCTATTAACCTCAAAGGTTGCTGAATTACCAGCAATAATATTATAATATCAGAAGTGTTAAAAATGCTTTATTTTGAAAAGTAATATTTGATACTTTCTCTATAAAAACGTCCTCAACTTGACCTGCAGAATTCCTATGGCTAGGTTTTATTGTACGCCAAAATTAGCACGCATATTAAAGGACACTCGAACCCGTTCACTGTTGGGAAATTAAAAGAGAAAATATAAGAATAAGTAGTATCATTCTTGCACATGCGTTTCATTCCGGGCAGCAGGTGGACTTAACCACGGTATATCAAGTGATTGGCATCGTCAGATCGAACTACCCAAAAACCCCAGGGATGGTTCTTACTAGGCGGCTGAAAGGAGGCTAGGCAAGCTGGTCATACGAGCGCACATTTAGCAGCACCAAAAAATGACTTCGAGCCTTCCTTCCAAACCTGTCCCTATCAAAAACTACCGGGCAATTAGCACATAAAACAGCTACGTTTTCTTAGGGCATCACACGGATGGCAACGACACCTTCAGAGTTATTCGCAATATCCTCAGGAACTACCCAAAAGCACTGTGACAGCTCCTACTAGATGACTGCAATTAGCTTTTGCATGCTGGTATTGTGTGCATAGGAAAAACCTCGTAAGTAGTTTTACACGTTACCTTAGCTTTAAGTGTTAACTACACGCAGTGGTACGCACTAACCTCCCAGACACAAAAAATGGCTCTTTGCGACATTCGACCTATTCACACTTACTGGCGTTGTCCGACTGCATTACTGTTCACTGCCTCCGAATATACCCATCTACACCTCATATTTAAGCCCCCTAGATGTGCGAAGCACTTCAAAGCACTCGACTTATCTTATACACAGCATATTTGGAATAGTGCTTTTTACCACCTAATGAACGCCTATAGAAAAACTATGCCTGGTCTTCTAATTGCCGTATGAATTAATGTTGTCTTAACGTCAGCCTCAACACCGAATTTCCGTTGAAATTTTCTTGATTTTATAGAAAAACAATAGGATACAATGTTTTGTTTCGTTCAGGCGCACAATTATTCGCAGCTTGGAGTTATCGTAAAATGTGGAGTGCAAACCTTGCCAAATGGTAGGTTACAACCTCTTCCTTTGCACTGCGCCTGCCTCAATTTTAAGCTGAATGCACATGTGTGAGCTTTGGCCTTTATGCATTTCTGGATTAAGTCACGTCCAGCGACCTGTTTATCGTGGTCAGTCACTACGACAGTGCCCATTTCTAGGTATAGTGATCTGCTGCTGCCATCGGATGTGAAGATCAAGGCATGGGCTTAGGTAAGCGATCAAGCCGGCCGCTCTACCAAACATAGTGATGCTCAATAGGCAAAGTATCCAGTGAAAGAATCACAGATGGATTTTACTAAATGGTAGAGGGTTTTTAATCACGTGATGCATGTTAAGAATAGGAGATGGCAACAACTGCCAGGGGGTTTCAAGAGGCAACAAGAATTGTTAGCAGGGTCATTAAAAAGGGGTGAATAAACCTATAAATATAAAATAAGACATTCAATGTTTCGCAGTAAAAGATTATTTAGAAATGACAGTTTGCCACAAAATATTGTAAATAAAAATGATACATCTTACTTAGGCGTTTAGGATCACTTTGAGACGACCTAACGTAGTGTGGCATCGATGGAAGTAGCCTATTGTAAACGTAGCTGTTTGTATCATATCTCATTGTGTACCTTCGATCCAAATAAAGTCTTGATCACTTAAGAAGACTTTTCATGAAAAGAAAATGTGGAACTGCAACGGTGCCTAAGATCGTCTGGTGATATTAGAAAACGAATTATAATGAGGCCATTGCAGAATTCCATTACCCATAGAAAAAAATCATTGGTGTATACGGATTCTTAAAAGTGTATTGTTTGTTTTTAATATATTTCACGAGAAACAAAAGGAAGCTTTGGTTAACATTATCTAGGGAGTCGGTGCAAGGCTGAATAACTTATAAAGAAAGTCAAAAGTTTCAAAATTAATGACTTACACTGAAGTGCGGAATACCTCGTGGCTGCTCTAAGACGTCTTTCAATATACTCCAGTCAGCTTATTACACTTGATTTTCTAACCATTAACAGACCAACCACTCTCAAAAAATTTCACTTTAAATTTTGTTTTTTTTTTATTGAATTTGATTTCCCTTAAAATACTACAGAACCTCTTGTTTTCATTACCGGAATCGGTATGTTTATACAACATTTTCGGAATTCACTGCGATTAATTCAGGTTCCATTATGTATTTGTGAATTCTGAATAACTAAAATACTTTGTATATGATAGATGAACTGGTAACAAAAAAATAAATGACAAAGTTAAAAAGTATTTAAATAACTTATTTTCTTCTGTTAAGCCATAATTTTCCACCCAAATCAATAATTAAAATAGGGTTTGTACACTTTTGAAACGAGTTCAGTATACACAAGGTAGGTTATTTTATTTCCCATTGAAAGAAAAAGCGCGTAGTGCAACGGGAACATATTCTGATCTCCCCTGCTTAAAAGGTCGTATAGTGATACAGACCTTACCGCATAATTGTGCGTATAAGATTATTATGGAACTCGTTTACATGGTGCGGAATGTATCAGCAAAGACGACTTTCAACGACCTCTAATTAAAGCATTTTAGGCTTAAGTATTATATTGTCTGCGATGCGCGAAAAATTAACAATTCAACTTTATATACTATAGCATATTCAGGTAGTTATATTCACAGGTTAATAACCGTTATCGACGCAGACATGTTGAGACTCTACTCCTCATTCATATGATTAACACGTTTTTGTAAAGTAAATTTTGGATGATAAGGTTTCACAAAGGTTATTCCACTTGCACTGAAAAGCATGGCAAATAGTCGCTATAAATTAAAACTTTTGATTGTTTTTGAATAGGCGATTTGACCTTTAAGTTTAACGCAATGTTTCCGCTCACTTGTTATTGAAAAGTATGACTAGGAAGTTAAATATTTAATAAAATATTTTAGACATATGGCTTCGGGGCTGATTTTATGTGTGAATAAATCTCATATCTTGACTGATATTGCTTTCACTTGAGCACTTAGAAACTCCGTATGGAGGGCTTTTTACGCAAAACCTCTCAAGATTTATCAAAAAGTAACCACGTCAATCAGGCGTTTTGTGGGAGCCAATTGCGTATAAAAATAGACTGAACAGTTCCACGTAGGATGAAATTCCGCTTAAGTTTTACTTGAAACAGCCTGTGCAATGAACTCTTTCAAAAAACCTATGATAAAATCACGCTTTCTCCCACTTTATTTTCCGACGCAAAAGGTTTTGTTAATTCCAATGCAGAATTGGTGCGAAAATCTTTAATGATCAGAGTGCACACAAGAATGTTTATGACACTGGGACGGGAAAAAGTGCATTTGTAGCAGAAAGTTGAGTAGAAAGTTAACAGAGTACTTTAAGGTCGAAATGCAAGACCATGATCAAAAGCGTTTTTGAGAAAATATAAATTTCATTAAATATAAACTGGGAATTCCCAGATGGTATCCGAACAGAAACGACGGCCAATTAACAGCTCAAGAACTGATAGAACTCAGTGGTCAAGCCATTCTCAACTAAGTTAAGGGCACTTGATGGGTTTATCAATCTGCAGGCTCATTGCCGCAGCTGTTTTGTTAACATGAAAGAGGGGGCTTTCCTATGAGTAAATGCGCAAAGTTGGGCACTCTTAATTGACATCAACATCATAATCACTGACTGAGTGGGTTTAACTATTACAAGAAATAACTGAACTCGAGCATTTCAATTTACATTTCACGAGGAAAGAAGAACTGGAAGACAGACTTACGTCCTTAAATGGTCAGTTCTGTCGTCAATTGCACGGGTGATTAGTGATGACTTTTCACAGAAAACTGAAGGACACGCTGCTCTTTCTCATATAAAACAACACTGACCACCTGCTGTCGCACAATAGACGTTGTGTTCGGACGCTTAAACAGTTTGTAGAAGCTGGATGGAAAGAAACCTCTCTGAGAACTATCCAGACATATGACTATCCATGAGCATTCACTGAATGACAAAAGGCCACAGAGCAAGATCAATGAAAGATGTTGTCAGCCGAAATCATGATGTATCATTTCATGTAACAAGAGGGTCTCCGAAACCGTGGCGAGAACTCACAAGCGAACAGGTCGGACCAAAGGATTCGCTGGCAAGTGATGCGGCCATTGTCTACTGACTTCAACACATCCGCGATATGTGCAACTATGTTGGAAAGACCGGCCATCAACTACAAAAACGTATTAAACAGCGTAAGTTGTCAGCATTTGGTAGTTGAAACCAACGTCGTTGCAACTCTGGATAAAAGATAATGAAAAAAAACACGATACTACACCCAGGAAGGTGCAAGGAGCCTGGATTTACCCCGACTGCTGAGTCAACAACCGGATGAATTTGCCTTGTCATATCTGACTTTACGAACCATCGGTCGACCAAAGTGGGATCGGTACGAGTCAGGGTGAAAAACGGCTTTGATGAAGGCTACAAACACCATAGATGGGCTAAGTATGGGTGGTTCCCAAAATGGAGAATGGTTTTTTGCTGTTTACTTTAATAGCGCACTTCAAATACATGAAACACCCTTAAAATACTATCCATTAGATAAATTGAACGTTTCTTAACGGATTTCCCATGTTCAAAAAGGCGAATTTTCTTCTGATCTTATGCAATCAGTTGCCTAAAGCAATTGTTTTTGATCCTCTTATATATTCTGAAAATGCCTTCCTTTTAGTCATACCGTTTTCGTGCCGTCTTTTTCCATCAGCCAACAGGCTGAAGCAGCCAGTCGCCAGATCACCGCAATTCAGGTCATTTTCTCCTCCCTGCCTCACACAATCACTTCAAAACTTACAGGTAGGAATCTTGATTCCTTCTATTGCCATTGGAAACTACTTAAACATAAAAATCTCTTTTTGTGTTGGCAATATGAACCATCGTGGACACGCTGCTCTACAAAGTCAGTTTTTAACAAGTTTGATGAGACGGTTAAAAGAGGGTTTAGTAAAATAGTTACTATATTCATTGCGATGGTTACTTGTGTCTTATGAACGTACCTCACTGGAGTAAGCAGCACTTCTTCTCTACAGAACAAAGCATTAGGTTCCTTTAGTATGGATCTTGGCATATATATATTGGCAAGATATATATTTCTCAGATAAATTTACAGCACCTTAATTTTAAGACATAAGATTAGTGGTATGTATTTTGAGATAACGAGACTTTTAACACGATTAAGATGTCGTTTTTGCAAGAACGCACTGCAGTATATGCGGTTCTTTATGGAAATTTGTTCCAAGAAATCATTGAATTCTTTGCTGCTGACTTAGAACATTTCCACTGTACACTGACAGCAAAATAAATTGAATTTGAATGAAAATATTACTAACGTGCTGCAAATGAGTCTTCTACTACAACTGAACTGCGTTCACGGATCGGGTTGCAGAACAGGTCCTCGCATTTTGCACTGGAGTCCTTACCTGCGGTCACATGACCACCCATATTGTATGCAGAATTAAGAGTATTGACAACCTGCACCCCCTAACACCAAGTCTGGATGGCCTGGGATTGGAACGGTCATCCACCAGTTACCGAGTACTTATTCGTCCAACGCCCTAAAAATTGAACCACGGACACATTACCCTGTTGTTTACTTTCTTGGATATTCACTCTCATAGAAAAGCGTTCATTGATACGCTAACGAGACCTGACCCTCCAGTTGCATCTTAGGCTGTTTCGCATTTGACTCAATTTTATAGACTTGGCGTGAACGTATTTATTTTGCTTGTGCATTTCAATTGTCACGGTAGATAATTAATCACAATTACGTGTTGCTTGTAGAGCAAGAGGGACTATGGCCTACTTTTGCCGAAAACGGGGATGACACGAATTTCTATTACTTTAGGTGTAACAGCTGATAGCGATAACTTTTGAACGGACATACGAATTTTAGGAGTGCCTTCTCTAAAAAAGGATATGAAAATATATATTTTGGTCCTCATGCATCAAGCGTTTAACTGGAACGGCCATTTCTGGCTCCTTAGCCGTCATCAGCCAGATATACCCAACCCGAAATGATGTCCCACCCGAGGATTGAACCCTTGAATAAGCCTCTTATTAGAATGCTGAACTTATACCTTTAGAGCCATTGTCAGAAGCAAATCCGATCAAATTTCAATTGTTTTAGCAGGCCACCTTTTTCGCTTACCACAGTTTGTGGCAAGACTGAAAGAATAATTTCATTTTGTGAGTAACTGCTTAAAAGTCTTCTCGATGATGCCCACCGTGTTGCACAAAGCAGAGTAAGGGCAGGCCCGGTGAATTGCATGCGGACAAGGCCATATTACTAGTAGTTTGCGAAACGCCTAGCGCACTCTCCTGAGTCCGATGTCGTGACAAAGTCGAGAATCCCGAAGGCCAGATTAGGCATAGGTGACTGGCACGGTGTAAGCATGCTCCTAGAAGTGCTATCCCCCAGAAACGCCCCTAACACGAACTGCCAACAATGCTTAGTGTGGTTTAATATTTAGGCAATGAAACTAACCTTTTTAACGGATCAAGCGTACTTCCTCATTGGCATGTTAGTTCCTCTGAGGCTTTAAGGAACTACCGTGTGACTGACGGTAAAGGAAAAAGAGAAAGCAGGTGGATTATCTTCCAGGAATTATCTGGGAGTTGATAGCCCCTTGATAAATGTCAAGAGTTTGAGAACCGTAATCGGATGGGTGACCATTGTGTTTTCTAGCGCGAATTCTGCCTCTGCCGTATCATTGACTAAGGAGTTTGTCTTTTCACCAGAGTACACCATTCATGCACACTGCGATGGGCAGCAATTTGAACCAGGACTAGACCAGAACCATGAGGCATGCTTTATAAGAAGCCTTAAGAAATGGACAAATACAATGCAGTATGCAAGACCGTTTCACGTTCTAGTGGGCTTTGGCCGGCTTTTGTAATTGAGCCGCCATTTTTTCTGCTCTCAATCCGTATGTGAATTCTCTTATATGTACGTTGATTGGCCTAGTTCGTCCATTATATACTGTATTTTAACCCTATTTGTTTATTTAAACAACAAAAATGAGGTCATATGCGCACAACGCTGGCATTATTTTGAGATGCATTCAAGGACGATACTTTGCGGTGAATATAGGACCTTTTACGCTAAAATGTTTGGAATTTTACTTTCAAAATAAAGCGTAGCTCTCTCTCTCTCTCTAAAATATCATATTGATCAGCTTTTCAAACACCAAAATATACCCTTTCTTTAGGAGTTTAATGTAAAAGACGAAATATCCTGTGTATTCTTAAATGACTCAAAATTTTGGGACTGTAACTCACGATAATTATTACCAAAACCCTCTATTTGTTATCCTTTCGAAAAGAAAGGCATATTTTTAAAGTTTGGTTAACATTTCCTGTGATAGGAAATTAACTGTACTTCTTAGAAATTTAATGTTATCCCACACACGAGTATAAATTACAGTCTAGGTTTGCAGAAAAATGTGAAAACATACGCACAGGGACGCTGCAATTTGAAGTTGTAAGATTGAAGATTATGAATGCACATCGAATGATGTAGGTTGAGGTTTGCCTTAGTCACAAGAACAAACGTGCCTGTTTATTACTGTGCTGAGAAGGTAGAAACCTTTCTCGTTTGCAATATTCATGCGAACTTTAGTTTACTGTGGTAAGTAGGCCCTCACGGATCAGCTACAGGCCTCAATCGTCCCGTTGTGTTTTGGTACTCTCTCTGGAACCCGATGGCAGCAACGCAGTGCCTAGGGGTTAAGACAGAATAGAGAGACCAGGGAGACTAAGATGACCACCTCTTGCTTATTAGCCATCATCAACCAGCCATACTCAACTCCAGGTGCTGCGGCACACGAGGCGCAAACTCGCTGTCTTTTTTTAAGAAGTCCGACGCTCAAACATCATGTACCACGAACCCGTTGTCTTGGCTGGCTGATGTTGGCTAATAAGCCAGAAACAGCCATCCTAGTCTACCTTGCCATTATCAGTCATGTTCTTCTGAACAATAGTTTGTTAAATTTAAGCGCAGGAGTTACCCTGACACAGTTTTATTCTCCAGTAATTTTGCGTTCCAAGATATCCATGGGACCTGTGTTTCATGACATTGCGAGTAAACAGTTTGTATCCTATAAGCGATGCCTAAACAATTGACCGCGGTTTAGTCAGGTATGTAACTTACTCTTTCGGCATTTTAAACACTCCCTTTGTGGTGCGATTCAGCAGGTCTCCGAGCTCGCTGCTAGGTTTTTTTTTTCCAATCACAAACAACAAACTGACCATTCTTTCCAGTCTGCCACACGAACTGTAAGGCTGGAAATCTCCAGTGAGTTTATTTATTTAATCCATTCTTCCCACAGTGAACCAAGTAGACACATGGCCTATCAGCCTGACTGCGCAGTTTGACTTTCAGTGTGAGGGGTCATGTCAGAAAACAACGTTTGATGCGGAAGCGGTTCGTAGGTGGCCACTCACTCTTCCCCCTCAGGCATTCGATAAGCCTAAAATTGAGCAAGAGATGCATTGCAAACTCGCGACGACTCCAGAGATTTGCTGTTTTTATGTTCTTCCGAAAGAGTATTCTGATACAGCTGCTCTGCTGTTGCTTGAAAAACGCAACCGTGTATGAAAAGCACGTTGTTTTGAACACCAATTACAGATTAGTCTGCGGCGCAGTCATACAAATTTTGTTTAACGTGCAAATAAAATGGTCGCAGAAGTGAAATTCAATGGCATTTTGCTACTGTGCTTTGATACAGACTTCTGGATAAAATTTCATCGAGATTTGCAAGTGACGAGCATAATCGATAAGCGTGTTTTATGAGTTAAATTATAAGCTGGTTTTTATTTTCATTCACATGGGGTAAAAATGGGAATTCATTCGAAAATCCATAAGATGGTTATAAGTTCAAGCCCACACTTATTCCAAGATGTCTAACACATCATTCCAGGGAAGTGTAAAGTAACTGGTGGTGTTAACGCAATGGTAAGGAGGGTAAAAGAGGGTACAAGATTCCACAAGGGATGTGATTAGGGTTCACACGAAGAGAATGCATTTCGTACCTCCTTCGAGTTTAGAAAAATGCCGCCTTCAGTATGGCTGTTATTTTCCCTTGAAAACCGTGGGTCCGTTCAATGTAAACAATTGATCGGGACATACCAATACTTCATAATAGAAGGAAGGCAACTCATATTCCTTCTTTGCATGGAGCCTGTGCGAACTAAACTGAAATATATGTTTGGAAGGAGAAATGTCCTTCCATTTTCAATTAGAACTTTGAGCGTTAAAACCATACAGTCGGCAAAAATAGAAATTTTGCATTTTGTACCTCTATGGGATGAGCAAAAATTAAAACGTTCGTACACAATGGTTGCTTGGTTATTTTAAAATAAATTCAAATTTTAACAACGAAAAACTGATGATATACGAGAATCAATGTAGATGCATAGAGACGAGCTTGTCCCCTGCAACTGAGTCCTCAAGATGCAGATACTTAATATGCTCGTAACGTAGAAAACACAGGAATACGTTGTAAAAACCCGCCTGCGAAAAGGTAAGAAATAACCCCTTTAATTGGGAAGCGTTTGTATAATTTCTTGTGATTTTTCCCCTAAAGCGTTCTGCCTAGCCAAGCCTGCTTATTCTGTCATTAAATTGAGTTCCGCTTAAATGCCTCACTTCAGTGTAACTTTCTAGCAGAGCAGTTCTAGGTAATACTGAGCCAACTAGGAATGTAAACTGATCCTTCATTTGTTTTCTGGACACAATTTATTTTACTAATGACGTCCAAGCACAAAAAAATAAAGCGGTCGATAAACTCGTAAAACATTCCAAAATGTTAAACCCTTTCTGATCTCCTAGATCCTGTCCAACGTTTACTGAACAAAACCTCTTGTAAAAAATAAACAGCCCGCAGTGATTTAAGATAAAACCATGTAGTTGAAGTTGCTACGGTTGCAATCATGTCTGATCTAGCCAGAATCTGCAATGTCACGTATTGTACCTCTCCATGCGTGACAAGTTATGGCAGCGTCGTCTGATCGAGAGCAGTAAAACAGAGCTCGTGATGCGAATGACGGAGGATGGCCAGAGATACCCTCGCGATATTATCGCAGCGCGTGTGGATTGCCTCGTTTGAGACGTAATCAGCGTAGTTCACCCGAAGGATAATCTTCAGGCTAGGTGATTGAATAAATTCCGTTTTCGAACATATTGCATGCACAAAGCCCAGC
This sequence comes from Schistocephalus solidus, assembly GCA_017591395.1. Lineage (NCBI taxonomy): Eukaryota > Metazoa > Platyhelminthes > Cestoda > Diphyllobothriidea > Diphyllobothriidae > Schistocephalus > Schistocephalus solidus. Next base: position 110,264 of record WEDG01010540.1, on the reverse strand, counting down.
ATTTACAACCGTAGAAGAGGACCAACTAGAAAAATGCAAGGAACACATGAACCTTTGTGGCGACGAGGATGTCGCGTACTGTCTAAGAATTGAGAAAACCAGGTGCGTAACCTTAATACGCTAGAAAATGTTATCCTTTCTCTGTCCATTGGGCAGCAGCAGCACGTCAATCAGCAATATCTTTGAAAAAATAAAAATTGAAAACTTAAATTCGTAGTCAAATGGGAAACACTAATTTGCAACAAATTCACCCTTAAAGTCAGAGACCCTTGAACGGTTTCATCTGGCACATGATACTCTATTTGAACTCAACACTCCATATCTCAGCTAATTTGAGTCAGGATATGAGCAAGCATTTCGCACATGGTCAAAAAGCTTCTCTGTTAGTTGAAAATCGATTTAATGATTATCGATTGTCAGTCGTCACGGCAATACATGCATGGATTTCACATTAAACTCTTTTGTGTGAAATCTCGATTGTCTTGTTCTGGAGTCCAGGTCATATATGTGTCACGCGCAGACAAGCTTACTAGCTATGTTGCCCAATTCCCACTACCGGAAAACTGACTAGTTTGGGCAGTGAACTGTTGGCCATGAATGAAAATGCCAAACAATTTTGACATCTTAGCCACTTGTCCACTGACACGCTTGAAGCTGTCATGGTTCGTCTACTGCCGTGGCTCGATTGCGTACCAACCGCCAGGCTAATTCAGACCTTGCAATCCACCCATTGTGTGTTTGTGTGAATTGGCTGACTGATAGACGGAAAGAAGGGCTCCTTCACAGTGTTACGTTTATGGCACTCCCACTCAGCGACATCCGAGCTAGGTGTGCCGGAACGCCTAGTGGCGACTAAATTTGCGCCAACCACCTTTACCATCTCTCCCGTCCGGTCTTTTGTCTCTCTTTTGACACGAGGACCAGATAGAAGAGAGAGTACAGTAGATGCTTTGCAATTCTACCCTCATTATAATCTTATTAATCCGTTAATTAACATTTCTGCGATAACTGGCTGTAGAGCACACGACGGATCAATTTGAAACCGACCGTCGCAACATCGACAGCAAAACAAAAAATTATGATTTCCGCCCTAACGTCAGGGTGGGCGTTTGAATATAACAATCGCATTCACGCTAAACGTTATATAAATCAACAAGTCTAGTCAATTTAGAAGTTGAAACACCTTTCAGGCAATCCTTAGGTTTACAATCCTTTAAGAATTAGCAAAATGACAACTAGGGGTGGTATTCAACTATAAGTTTTTCAGCAAGGTATGCAAAGTTGTATTAGCATGGAGACAAGAGGTCATTTTATTTTTGAATTTTTGTAGTCATTTGTTCCAAAATAATGGTCAGTCACTACAAAATGGCATACAACTAAGAGATTCAATTGAAACCATACCCTTTATTTAATGCTTAAGATATTATTTCCGTTAAGTTACTATGAATATGCTGGTGCCGAAGGAATGTTCAAATCCCTAGTTATCCCACAAATGTCAGCAAACAGTTTGAATTTTACAGCGGTTTAATTTAATTACCGAAAAAGATGATTCCTATACATAGTAAATGATGGTTTTCAGAGGATTGCACTGATTAATTATGAATGTGGAAGTTTTACTTTTGAAAACGATTTGCGTTTTACGTCAAGCCTTGCGTAGGCATTTAACGTAATACGGGGATAAAAACAAGATGACTCTAACAACATTCTTTAGGTAAAAAGATTTCATTTAAATAAATCACCATCATTAAATGTTTTTTTTGCGATTCCTGCAAGCGTGAGTCCCCCATCTGGGCCTTAAAATATGTTAAGCAAATTCCTTTAATTGTTGAAAATGATGGCTTCTGTTACTTGTAGTAAAATCACACTGGAAATAAAACTACTTTCAGAAGCCTTCACTTTTCTAGTTTTTTTCGCGATCCTACAAATTACGGTCAGCCTCTTTCGTAAATATGAAGCCTAATCTGCGTTAAAATGTAAAGCATTTCCAAAGCAATTCTATAATGAATTACATTTTAATTAAATAAATCAACTTCTTTAATAGGTTTTCACAATCGAGCGCCTATTTTGAGGAGAGAATCATTACCATCGCTTAATAGAATTAACTAGCTTGTTATTCTTCCCGTGTGCACGTTCTTTTTTTCTTTTGCCGGAAATAACTGATTTCTATCATTTGTCGCATTCTTGAGCGAATACTAGGAATAACAGTTCTAAGAAATTTAGTTGAAATGTTTTATCAGCAATGAATCAGCATTTTGTTCATGCAGGCGCGCTCAAGAAAACGATTTTTCGCTAAATCGTTAGCGAAATCATACAGCCAGTTTCGCAAAACTTTAAACTTTCATAAATAGGTGCCAACAAGACACCCAGAACACAATCTTCATATTGCCTTATTAAGGATCTCAGGCCAATGAGGTGACAGAGTTTTCTTGTTTGATGCCTTGCTTTGTATGCTTGTATTTTTCTTACCCTTGTAAGACATGCGGATGAGATAAAGAATGATTTTATGAACAGAAGGTACCAAACATAAGTCTTATGCGCGGAAAGAGGGTCAGAGGGGAATACGAAAAACGAATAAGCATTTGAGCAAAAGGATCAGCTTTCAGTACCAGTAGCTGGCACGGATTTAATGTTGAATAAGTTGACATCGCGGGCCAATGAAGTGGTAGGGGTTTGTGTCTGATGCAAAAGGCGGTATCCACGTGCTGCTAGTAACAAGTAAAGCGCTGTGCCAAAAAATCAAATCATCCATCTCGATTGAGACGAGAAAAGTACCCAGGATGGCTTTACCGTTCCCTTATCCCTGTGAATCGAAAGTCCGATAGAATTAACAGATAATTTTTCGCAAAGTCCTATTCCTTATGGTTTTGGGATTGGATGGGAAAGGAAGTCCGCTTTTTTGTAGAATAACTTAATCGTTAAGCACACGTTTTAACACTTTTCTAAAGGGGAGATGCAATAAAGCACAGAGAGCAGAGCAAGATTGAACATGCGAAATAATTTAAAAAGGTAAACGTGCAGTTTGCGTTGCAGCTAGTGTGATGAATACTAGAGATCGTTTAAATGTTAAAATTACTTTATAAATTGAACTTTTTACTTTTTACTATTAATTGTATTGAACTATTTATTCTCTTCTTATAGTGTGAGGAAAAATCGTGATCATTTAAATGTTAAAGTTACTTTATATATTGAACTATTTACTATTCACTATTTACTTTATTGAACTATTAATTATCCTCTAATAGTGTGATAAATAAAATTGATAGTTTTAATTTAAAAGTAACTTTATATATTAACGATTAACTATATTGAACTTTTTACTTTCCTCTAATAGTGTGATGAATAAACGTGATTGTTTAAATGTTAAACATACTTTATATTTTGAACTTTGTACTATTTAATTTATTGAACTTTGTATTCTCCTCTAATAGTGTGATGAAAAATAGTGATATTGAAATTTTTAAGAAACTTAATATATTGAACATTGCACATTTAACTATATTGAACTATTGAATCTTCGTTTATAGTGTGATGAATAAAAGTGATAATTAACATGTAAAAATTAATTGATACATTGAACAAATAACTATTTTTATAAAAACATATTTTCTTTTTTTTAAAGGTGTGATGAAATAAAGTGATAGTTTAAATGTAAAAACTACTTTATATATATTGAACTATTTACTATTTACCAAATTGAACCCTTTACTCACTTCTAATAGTGTGATAAATAATAGTGATATTTGAAATTTTAAAGTTACTTTATAATTTGAACTATTAACTGTTGAATATATTGACTAATTAACTCTCCACAAACAGTGTGATGAACAAAATGGATAGTTTAAATGAAAAAAATACTTTATTTATTGAACTATTTATTTTTTATTATATTGAACTCTAAACTCTCCTCTAATAGTGTGATGAATTCTAGTGATAACTTTAATGCTTAAGTTACTTTATATTTAACAGTTAACTATTTACTATTGATTATTTATTTTATTGATTAATTTACTCTCCTCTTATAGTTTGATGAATAATAGTGATAGTTTAAATGTTAAAGAAAGTTTATATATTGAACTATTACTATTTACTATACTAAACTTTTTATTCTTCTGTAATAGTGTGATGCAAAAATATGACAGTGAAATGTTAAAGTAACTTTACCTATTGAAACATTAACATTTTACTATATTGAACTATTGATTCTCCTGTCATAGCGTGATGAATTATGGTAATAGGTAAAATGTTAAAATTACTTTATATATTGGATTATTTAATATTTTTTAATTAAATATTGACTATATTGAACTATTGACTCTCCTCTAATTGTGTACAGAATAATAGTGATAGTTAAAATGTTATAATTACTTTATAAATTAAACTATTTTCTATTTACATTTTTGAAATATTTACTATCTTCTTAAAGTGTGATGAATTATAATGATAGTTTAAATGTTAAAGTTATTTAATATATCGAAATATAAGGAATTGAATTTATTGAAGTATTACCTTACCTAACATAGTGTGATGAATAAAAGTGATAGTTTAAAAGTTAGGGTAACTTTATATATTGAAAAATTTACTATTATATATATTGAACTTTTTACTCTCCTCTAAGAGTGTGATGAATAAAAATGAAACTTATATGCTAAAGGTACTTTATATATTGAATTATTTAATATTTTAGTATTGTTTATTTACTATATTGATTTATTGTTTCTCCTCTAATAGTGTGATGAATAATAGTGATTGTTAAAACGTTATAATTACTTTCTGCACTGAACTATTTACTATTTAATATTTTGAAATTATTTACTTTCTTCTAAAATGTTATAAATACTAGTGATAAGTTAAATATTAAAGTAAAGTTATATAATCAAACTATTTACTTTGAATTATAGTGAACTTTTTACTCTCCTATAAAATGAGTGATGAATAAGAATGATAGTTTAAATGTGAGGGTTACTTTAATATATTGAAATATTAAATATTGATTATATTAAAGACTTTACTCTCCTTAAATAGTGTGATGAATAAAAGTGATAATTTAAATGAAAGGGTTACTTTATATAATAAAAAATTTGCTATTTACTATATTGAACTATTTACTGTCCTTTAATAGTGTCATGAATAATTGTGATAGTTAAAATGTTAAAGTTAATTTATATATTGAATTATTAAATATTTTTGATTGAGTATTTACTATATTGAACAATTGATTTTCCTCTAATAATGTGATGAATAATAGTGATAGTTAAAATGTTATAATTACTTTATACATTTAACTATTTACTATTTACAATTTTGAAATATTTACTTTCCTCTTAAACTGTGATGAATTCTAGTAAAAGTTTAAATGTTAATGTATTTTTATATATTAAACAATGAACTTTTCAATATATTGAAGTATTATATCCCCAAAAATAGTTTGATGAATAAAAGTGATAGTTTTAATGTTAGGATTATTTATATATGGAAATATTAACAGTATTGCACAATTAACTCTCCTCTACTAGTGTGATGAATAAAAGTGATAGTTAAAATGTTAAAGTTACTTTATATATTGAACTATTAACTATTTACTATTTACTTTATTGAACAATTTACACTCCTCTTATATTGTGATGAATAATATTCATATTTTAAATGTGAAGGTTACTTTATATATTGAAATTTTTACAATTTCCGTTTTACTAGAATGAAGTTTTTACCCTCCTCTAACATGTTATGTATAAAAGTGATAGTTTAAATGTTAAAGTGACTTACTATATAAAAAGGTTTTGTTTTAACTATTAACTATATTGAACTTTTGAATCTCCTCTTAGAGTATGATAAATAAAAGAGATTAGTTTAAATGTTAAAGTAACTTTATATTTTCAACGAAGAACTATTAACTTTTATCTATTTAGTTTATTGAACTATTTACTCTCCTCTAATAATGTGATGAATAAATATGATAGTTTTAGATGTTAAAATTACTTTATATATTGAACGTTTTACTATTAAATATTGATTTTTAATATATTGAAACAATTTAATCTCCTATTATAATGTAATGAATAAAAGTGATAGTTTAAATGCTACAGTTATAAAACATATTGAGTTTTTACTATTTTCTTTTTACTATATTCAAGTATTTACTCTTCTCTAATTTTGTGATTAATAAAAATGATAGTTAACATGTCAAAGGAACTTCATATATTGAACTTTTTGCTATTGTTTATTTACTAAATTACTCTATTTACCCTCCTCTGATAGTGTGATGAATAAAGGAGAAAGTTTACACGCTTAAATTACTTTATCAATTGAACTTATTACTATTTATTATTTCCTTTAAACATTTTTGAACAATTTAATCTCCTCTAATAATAGTGATTGTTTATATGTTAAAAAGGTTTATAAATTGAAGTGTTTACTCTCCTCTTATAATGTGATGAATAATAGGGATACTTTAAATGTTAAAGTAAATTTATATATTTATCTCTTTTAAGTTTTTACTATTAACTGTATTTTTATTTACTCTCCTATGATAGTGTGATAAATAATAGTGATATTTTATTTTATGAAGTTACTTGATTTATTGAGTTATTAAAAATTTACATTGACCTTTTTACTTAAGTGAACAATTTAAACTCCTCTTATTTTGTGATAAATAATTTTGATAGTTTAAATGTTAAAGTTACTTCATAAATTGAACTTTTGCTATTGACTATTTACCTTATTGAACTATTTACTCTCCTCTAATAATGTGATGAATAAAAGTGAATGTTTAAATGTTAAATTTACTTTATATATTTGAACTTTTGACTTTTAATATTGACTAGTAAATATTTTAGAATAATTTAATACCCTCTAATAATGTAATGAATAAAAGTGAAAGTTTAAATGTTAAGGTCACTTTATATATTGAACTTTTAATTATTTAATTTTAACTTTATTGAAGTACTTACACTTCTCTAAATTTTGTGATGATTAAAAATGATAGTTAAAATGTTAAAGTGACTTCATATATCGAACTTTTCGCTGTAAACTATTTACTTAATTGAACTTATTATTATCCTCTTATAGTGTGATGAATAAAAGAGACAGTTCACACATGAAAAGGTACCCTATCTATTGAACATTTCACTATTTACTATTTCCTTTTAATTTTTGTTGAACAAATGAAATCTCTTCTCATAATGTAATGAATAAAATTGATAGCTTAAATGTCAAATTTATATTATATTTTAACTATTTACTATTAACTTGTAACAATATTGAACTTTTTACTCTCCTCTTATATTGTGATGAATAAAAGTCATAGTTTAAATGTTAAAGTAACTTTATATATTGAACTATATACTTCTTAAAATTTACTATATTGAACTATTTACTATCCTCTTTAAAGTGGAAAAAATAAAAGTGATAGTTAAAATGTTAATTTTGCATTATAAATTGAAAAATTATCTCTCCTTTAATAGTGTGATGAATAATAGTGAAAGTTGAAATGTTAAAGTTATTTATTAATTGAACCATTTACTTTTTGCAATTAACTTTTAAATATTTTGAACTATATACTCTCCTCTGATAGTGTGATGAATAAAACGTGATAGTTAAAATGTTAAAGTTACTTAATATATTGAACTATTTTCTTTGAATATATTGAAGTATTTACTCTCCTCAAATTTGTGATATGAATAAATAGTGATAATTTAAATGTTAAAATTACTTCATATATTGAACCTTTTAATATTTTCTATTTAACATTATCTACATTGAACTAATAACTCTTCTCTTATAGTGTGATGAAAAATAGTAATAGTTTAAATTTTAATTTTAATTTTATACTTTTATTTGTTTACTCCTTACTATATTGAGCTTTTTACTCTCCTCTAATAGTGTGATGAATAAAAGTGATAGTTTAAATGTTAAAGTTACTTTAAATATTGAATTTTTATTTTTACGTTATTAAACATTTTACAATTTTCTATTAAAAAGACAATTTGGCGAGCATACGTCAGCTATCGATAAATTCTCATCAGACCTTAACATTTATATCACTGTGTCATTAAGTCAAATTTGCAGGTAAGTAGAACAAATTGTACGGTTGTCAGGGTGGGGAGGGGGGGAAGGGGGAAAAACGAAATTGCGGTCCGTTTTCTGATTATGGTCAGAGGAATGGTGGCCGCCAGAACAGGTAATCAGATGCGGGCGGCTAAATTGGTGGCTTTCGGCCACGGTTATTGCGGTGCCTGCATAAAGTTCTATTGAGCGCACGGGAACCAGTTTGCGTAGCCTGATTACCACTGCTTCTGCCGCAGCCAACAGACACCGTCCAAAGGAATTTTGAATAGGTTGAGGGGACCTTGTTAATTACCCAGAAGGCCTCTTTGGCATTTACACGATGGCCTGTGTCTACCACATGTGCGAGGATAGAGCTGTTTTATGTTCTTTATCTGGCCCTTTCCTATCCATGCTGGAAGGTGTTCTCGTACTCCTTTTGGACAAACGCCGACGCGTGCGACCAATATATTCTGCTCCACAGGAGCAAGTGAAAGAATAAATGCACATTGAGGTGGTCTGGTTGGCAGTTTGTCCTTGCCCCCTCCATCAAGGATGGGAGAAGTCAGGAAAGGTACATGGGCATCATCTGCTGAAAAGGTGCTTAACACAGCTTGGCTTAGGCGCCTTCGTAGGTGTTCACTTGCTGCAGCCCCTTGAAAGGGGACCCTGATAAATATTTGTTTTTTGTTTGCCGTTAGCAACGGCAGCTTTGGAGGTCTTTCGGTCATATTCTTAACAATAAATATATCTGGATATCCATTCTGTCGAAAAGTGCTTTCTACAACCTTAAGCTCTTCGTCAATGCAATCGGCAGAGCAGATCCTTTTCACCCTTTGTGTCAGACACCGCACTAAATTACGCTTAAAGTTCAGCGGTACAAAACTCGCAAAGTGGGTGTATTGTCCAGACCATGTCTTCTTACGATAGACACTACGTCGAATACTTCCGTCAGGCCTTCTCCTCAGAAGCACGTCCAGGAAAGGGAGCGATCAAGATTGTTCCTATTCCAGTGTAAATTTTATTGACGGGTGCGCCTGATTCTTGGTATCCATTACAGATGAAATGTCCGTTTGTTCAGATGCAACCGCAAAGATATCATCCACGTAGCGCCCATAATACTTTGAACGATTTATCTGCGGACGCAGCTGTAAAGCTTCTAGCTTGCCCATGAAAATATTCGCCAGAAGTGGACCAAGGGGTGAGCCCATAGCTACTCCATCTATCTGTCTGTAAAAGTTGTTGTTAAATAGGAACTGTACGTTCAAGGTTCATTTTAACAATAGTTATTTGAGCGCATTCACTGGTATTCCTTTATCTCTTTGGCTGGAAGTAATGAATTCACAGATATAAGTGACTGTGTCCGTGACTGGAACATTCGTAAAAAGAGACAACACATTCAGTGAAAACATCGTCATGCCATTCAGTTCGAAGTCTTTCACGCCTTAAAAGAACTCAAAAGTATCGCGCTAGCTGATCCTGTATGGGCTTTAGTTTGTCACAGTGAGTATGAAGTTGGATCTTCGGTAAGCCATATAAGTTACTTTATATATTAAGATATTAACTATTTTCCATTTCCTTAATACTATATTGAACTATTAACTCGCTTTTGATAGTGTGATAAATAAAGGTGATAGTTAAATTGTTACAGTTGCTTAATATATTAAACTATATTACTATTTTCTATTAACTATTATCTACATTGAACTACAAAATCTCCTCTGATAGTGTACTGAATAAAAGTAATAGTTTAGATGTTAACGTTTTTTATATATTTATTTGTTTACTTTTAGTATATTGAACTTTATACTCTCCTCTAATAGTGTGATGAATAAAAGTGATAGTTCAAATGTTAAAGTAACTTTATATATTTATTTATTTCTTTTTACTTTTTTGAACTATTTACTGATTTTTATTTACTTTTAACTTTATTGCACTTTTTACTCTATATTTTCTTGTTACCATTATATACATTAAATGTTAAAGTTACTTTATGAATTGATTTTTTTCTTTTAACTTTTTTGAACTATTAACTATTTTATATTTACTTCTAACTGTATTGAACTATTTACTCTCCTCTTATAGTTTAATGAATGAAATTGATAGTTTATTTGTTAAATTAACTTTATACATTGTGCTTTTTACTATTTTCTATTAATGTTTTACTATATTGAACTGTTAACTCTCCTTTGATAGTGTGATGAATAAAAGTGATAGCTTAAATGTTAAAGTTATTAAACATATTGAGATATTTACTATTTTCTATTTCCTTAATACTATATTGAACTATTTACTCACCTCTAATTGTTTGATGAATACTAGTGATCGTTTAAATGTTTCAATTACTTAATATATTGAAACCTTTTTTTTTCTATTAACCATTATCTACATTGTCCTATTAACTCTCCTCTGAAAGTGTGATGAATAATAGTGATAGTTTAAATTTTAAATTTAATTTATGTATTGAACTATTTACTCTTGACTTATTACTATTTTCTTTATTGAACTATTTTATCTCCACTAATTTTGTTATGAAAAATACTGATGGTTTAATGTTAAAATACTGTATAAATTGAACGTTTTTCTCTTTTTAACTTTATTTAAATTACTCTCCTCTAATAGTGTGATGAAAAATTAATGATAGTTTAAGTGTTAAAGTTACTTTTAAATATAGAACTATTAATTATTTTTCTATTAAATTGATTTATTTTTGAAGTATTGAATTTTCTCTGATATTGTGATGAATTAAAGTGATAGTTTAAATGTTAGAGTTACTTTATATATTGAATTATTTTACTATTTTCTATTTTACTATTAAATATTTTGAACTATTAACTCTCTTCTTATTATGTTATGAATAAAAGTGATAGTTTTAAATGTTAAAGTTTCTTTATATATTGAACCTTTAAATGTTTACTCTATTGAACTTTTTACTCTACTCTTAAAATGTGATGAATAAAATTGATAGTTTAAAATTTTCAAGTTACTTTAACATATTGAACTATTACCTATTTATGTTTTACTATATTGACCTATTTACACTCCTCTTATAGTGTTGTGAATAATAATGATAGTTTAAATGTTAAAGTTACTTTATATAATGAGTTTTTTTACTATTAACTTTTAAATATTTTGAACTATTTATCTCTCATATAGTGAAATGAATAATATTGATCGCTTGAGAACCTAAGCGCCTAGGCTTTAAATTGTTTTATGTCAGCTCACGCGGTGCAAGCTTAATTTGTGTACGTGCTCTTGAGACATTTATGCCTTTCCATTTGTCACCTAGAAGCCTCTTTAAGGACGGTTGTGCTGACTCTATGAATAAATAAGTTGATATCGCGTTTTAAACGAAACACTGCTGGTTAATTTCTGCTTTTGTTTTGCCAACTTCATACTCACTGTGATCAGCAAATATAGGGATTATTCTTAATTGTGTACAAAGTTACAGGAGAGCACTTTACTATTCGTTTTGATGCCCCACCATTGTTTCGTTTACCTGCCGATAACGGTTCTTAGGTGATGGTTAGGCAGGTTATAACCAATTATGCAGCATTTGACCCAACTTATGAAACGTCATGATGAAAATTATGATGATAAGTTTCATAGAACTAAAATTTTGTGATGTTATTTATTTACCTCGTGCGCTCCAGGGAATGAGATTATTGGATGAAGCATCTGTCCATAAATAATGTTTAAGTCAAAATTTTACACATTTGAGTGCACATTAGAGTTTTCCTATAGTCATTCAATTTCCTATGTAAATAGATATTAAATATGTTTGCTAATCCTTACGTTTTTTCTTCACAAATCAGTTGAAAATATGTGAAATCGTAGGCTACGTTTTAAAAGCCAAATGTCTTATTAATTCAAAATTTCTGGCTTTCGGATCTATGCGATTGCTTGCACATGAAAGTAAGTAGAACCGCTGCAGACAAGATTTCTTTCCAACCGGCTGAAAAATTCGTGCCCTATGCAAAAACGGCAAATATTTATGTTGAAATCCCAGTCCCAAAATGTAGACGGTCAGCAAATCTAGTAAACTCTTGCCGGAATGTTAAGGTAAAATAACTTCGTTTGTTTGCAACACAATGTTATGTATATTTTCAGGTCAGTGAAACAGTTATCTAAGAATTGAAGATTCCTCCTTGAGATTGTGTGAAATAAGATTATGTAGGTAGACAACTGTAAGCGAAATAATTTTTTAAAGAATTATATAAAGAAGGAAATAGCTAACGAGATATTTAAAATGATGCCTTTTTTATCCATAGTAGATGTTTTTTTCATAGCAGGTTTTTCAAGCCAATGAGATTTCATGTTTAAGATAAGACTACTTTCATGTCGCAAATGATTTTGTGTTTAAAAAGATTGCCCAAAATCACAAGATTACGATAAAAGTTCGAGGGAAAGTCTTATTTTGAACCAGAAAGTTCACCGGTTCTAGATAGCATGGTCAATTAAACAAGCTGTTAATCGTGAAGGTTTTTAATAAGCATATAAAACAGAATTTATATTTATTGGCAATAAACAAAAAACACAGTAAAACGTTTAGTGTACAACGCCATTTCAAGGACAATATGGAACTTTCATCGTAATCCAATTTCATACTTCAAATGAATAAATTTAAAATAAAGAAAAGTCATTATTATATGCAATCAATAGTGCATTTAAATTTTCACTCAAAGGTTTTGAATTACGTTTTTAACACTGACGGGCCAATAAACATGTCAGCTTATGGAGTTTCCTATTCCTGTGCCATCCCTGCCAGCACAATTAGGTTAAAATCTATTTTGACTTTATCAACTGCATTTTAAGCAGGAGAAGAAACCGCTTATTATTGTCAAACCATGTGTGAATATACACTCGAAATGTATGCTGTTTGGTTACGGCATACGTATCATTGCCATTAACCTGGCAGACAACTGCTGTTTGTAGACACACAATAAGCTGTGTAAATAAAGGCTACAAGGGCATTGTCAGAAAAAAGAAATAAAATATTTATCATTCTGGGGATATTTGTTTGCTATCTGAAGGCGTTTCTACGCGACATATTCAAATCACCAACCATACTTATTTGCACACATCATAGAACGAAAACAAATTAGTTTCATTTTCCGGTGCAAATAACTGTGACTATTTTGTTCGTAAGTCTACAAAATTGCTTGCAGTTAGCTTGTCATTTTTGAAGTAAGAAAATCGTTTGCTCTGCAAACACAGAACACATAAGAAAAAAAATTGACTGGAAGTAAACACATGAATGGTAATGAACATTTCATTTATCAGGAAATGTCCTTACTAATATTTTTTCAGAAGTAAAAGTGTTCATTTATCGATAATTTTCTCGCAAAAGTGGATATTCATAACCTGAATATTATTACGAACATATCCTCACCACGCTTCACTTATTCATCAGCTTGACCCAGATGAACCCGAATGTGAACAAGTGCGTTATTATTCAAAGAAAGAAGAGATCCTCGGTTTAGAAATGGTTGACTGACATTATGGTGTGACCTCGTGCTCAATTAGGCAGTACTAACGCCAAGAACCAGTCTGCTGTTTATACCTGCCGATAATATCATAAGGGTTAAGATCAATGCGTAATAAAACTAACAAATAGGGTTTCGAAAACGGCTACGTTAAATTTGTGGGCGAAATGTCCAATAATTTCTGGTAACTAGAGCTTCAGCTAATGCTTTATTTAGAAAAGTGACGAATGGGGTGCAGGCAGTCTAAAAATATGGATTATTATATGGCAAGGCTTCACGATTTTGAGATCGCAGAATGGATCTTAAAACTGCAGCTCAGTAAGCCAATTTATTATCTTGCTATTCCCACAAATTTTGCTGCAAGCTTCTTCTTAAAAACAGGGTTTAATAAACATTATATTTCAGTCCGATAGGGGCTCTGAAAACTAGCATTACTGGATGAAAGTGAGGCTCGTGAATTAAAATTTTTATGCTTTCCTGCGAATAACATATGGCATTAACTGCAACTCTGGAGTAGATCGGAGACCGCGCGAAACACGCACATCATAAGGATTTGTTGGCGCCTATTGAGAAGAACCATAAATTTACCTCTGCATCTCACTTTTTCGGTGCGTGTACTGCACAGACAAAAACATAAAATTTTGTATAAATTTATACAAGTAGGATGTTGTTTGCCTAGGTGATATTAGGGGCAATCAGGCGTAAATAAAGAAATGGATTCTGAAAAAACTTGGCTCGTATTTTGTGCTGAATTACAAGGGCCCTTTACTGGAACTGTTTAGCAATCAAGGGACCTAAAAGCATTCCACAGTCATATAGATAAATATGAGAATATGAATGACATGATTCTAGCTAGAGCTACAAGCAGGCACGTATTTGGCACTTAATGTTTCCTGTAAAGACATATTTTCTGTGTTTCGTTGTATAACTGCATGATTTAAGACTCAATTGTGTTACGTTTATCCACACAAACGAATATTTAGTAACTCGGAAATAACACATTTCGTTGATTTTAATCGGACAGAGGTAACAGTTATATGACCTTGTCCAATTTTACATTATTAAGCTTTTTCATCCGACTGATAATCCATCGCTAAATATTAACTTAAATATATGAGGTTTTTGAAGCCGAAAAACAGCATGGGTATTTTAATTAGGTCAGTCATTCCCCTACGCAATAATTTCCATGCTGGACATGTGTGCGAATAAATTCCTTAAAGCCTTAACACGCATGACTGAAACACTTAGTCAAATATATTTAATTTCACTAAAATGCCCACATGTCCCATCAACGATCCTACCACTAAGAAGGTTGCCCACTGAACAGTATTACAGTCCAAAACAGTTTGAAGGTTGCGACAATATCCATTGTGCAGATTTTCTGCACCCTATTCTCTTTCTAGCTTCTTACTCTTTGTAGTCTTATGATAAGAGTTCACTGTTACATTGCCCAATATAATGGAAAGGTAATGAGCATCTCGAAGTTATCACTACCGATGTACCAGCTTCCAATAGTTAAACCTAACTGTTTTTAAATGAGGCGTTCAAATGCCTACCTCGTCTTTTGAAAGAACAGCAGTTTTCACTTTCCTCTCTCCTAAACAGACATTACATCTCGTGCTGTCTGGTCATTCTTAACTAGATCGTTTGCCTATTGAGCAAAATAACTGTGCTATACTGGAAGCATTACGTAGAAAAGCCTACGTCTCTCTTTTTACACAGTTATTCGACGAGATGACTAACTAAAGACACCTGTAAATTGCCACGGCCATAGTGACTGACAGTGATTCGCAGCCCAGTTATGCATGCCGATCCCAAAATACTTGCAGGCCAGACTTACCTTGTAAGGTTGCTGATCAAAACAAAAGCATTTTAAATTGGCAATCAGTTCCAAGCAGGAAGATTTAAGTACACAATTTGGCGAAGTTTAAAGCAAGCAGCTGGTGAAAATTTTAAAAAAATGGTTTCAGTTAAATGTTGAAGGAGAATAAACGGATTTCATACATTTGCGATTTAATTAATTCTTTTACGTTGACCTTGAGGAAAACATAACTCTGACTATGGAAATCACTCGCAAGCCCACGGTTAAAACAACTTGCGACCTGGAAATAAACCTTTGTCCAAAATGGTGTACATTTCCTTGACATGGTGTGCTATGCCATGAGCCCAATAAAACATTGTTACTGAAAAGTGTAAATAAATAGATAACCTACTTAACTCTCCTGATAATATAAATTTGTACTGGCTAACCAACCGTATGTCTGATGTCGAGCCATTAAAACAGGACTAAGTATGAACAAAAAGGCCTCTGCAAATAATACAAGTTTCAATTTCAATATCTATGAATTCTAACCTTTGTGGCTCGTCTAAACCTTTGAAATAATGATAAACTTACATTAAAGATTCTTTGTGTTACTTTTAGCTATGTTTTAGGTATAGGCACCTCACTAGTCGCATGCAAATAAAACATTCCAATTCTGGCAGCAAGACCATCCTTGCTGGTACTGTCTTAGGTGGTGGGCCAAAGAATCTAGAGTAAATCTGTCAGATTTGTCACTAAGAATGTCAGGTATGTCAGAACTGTCTATTCTAGTCTTACTCACTTGACGGACAACACTTATCAATTTTGCAGGATAAGTGACAAAATCCGAAGGCATTTCTGCACAGAATCCGCGAACATTATTTCTAAATGAAATTATATCTCCAAGCATACCTGAAAGGATTGCTCGGCTGGTTTTCAAACGTACATCTGTATCTCTGAACGCATAATTAACCCAACGTGAGTAATAAAAACTTAAAATGTCGTACTTTTTCATATTTCATTTTGCTTTATAATCAATACAAAGCAGCCCAAATGTAGATTTAACTCGCCATAGTTTTGTCTGTTAAAGGAATTATAGAAGAAATATATGGACTAGTACAGTATGTGAATGAAACTGTCATTATTCACATAGTTAGTTTCAAATCGGACAGCTTCAATAAAACGAAAACGAACAAAGCAAGCCGCTCAGCTTCCTAAATGACAGTGTTTACCGGAGATTATAACCATTTTATGCGTTGCCGAAAGAATTGTTATCGATTTAACAAATGGTTTCCTTTTATCTCATCTGCAGACTTGTAAGCACACAATGGTGAATACATTTTCTCAAAATGACCAGAGTTGCTGATTAAAAGTACACGTTGGAATGACGTGCGCAGTAGGCAAATGCGGTGGAGTGCTTTCAAAGAATGTTTCTGCATTTAATCTGTCACGAACTCGACTTTAATTTAAACATCGCATGAACTAAATGTGGGTGTAGCTTATTAGATATCAGATGTATGACATTTGGAATGAACTCCACAGCTAAATGGGTGGCAAAATCATATTTTTGCAATTATCAGCAGAGGTTGGCTTTTAAGACTGCTATTTTTTAAAGAATACGCTTTACGAAATATTTAATCCAAACAACAAGTGAGTGTTTTATATAAGTTGAATAACATTACTAACTAGAGCGCCTTAAATGGTCATTCCACGCTCCCCTATTTTTGGTAATCTGCCTAGAAAATTAGCCGCTGGATGCTTGCTGTTTTGGGGTCGAGTGTGAGCCCAAGACACTCTGAAACCTGCATGTTTGTAATGGCATCGGCAAGCAGCCATCTAGCATAGGATAATGAAATATTTTGTGAATCCTTATATCGGCTCAACAGAGGGCCCTTAAAGCAAGTAAATTTTTTTATGTATGATCTAATTAACTATGTTTACTTTGTTTTAAATAATTTTAGACACCTGCCTTAACCCTGAAACGTTTTGAAAGCGACCGGCGTTTGGCCACGCTTCGTGCCAACTTGTCAAATTAACTCACATGCAAGTACTCCAACGGTAATTATACTCCACAAAATTTTCGAAACTATATTTTTTTAATCAGAGAGTTATAACGTAAACAATAATGACCAGGATGTTAAAACATGTTGAGGTTCTTGAATGTGTCTCCGCGCACACTTTTGAAATTAATGTA
The DNA here is from genome assembly GCA_017591395.1 of Schistocephalus solidus. Classification (NCBI taxonomy): domain Eukaryota; kingdom Metazoa; phylum Platyhelminthes; class Cestoda; order Diphyllobothriidea; family Diphyllobothriidae; genus Schistocephalus; species Schistocephalus solidus. The sequence continues at coordinate 92,743 of WEDG01010540.1, read as the reverse complement.
AATGATAAACTGCGGATTTCAAAAGGATCAAAGATGCCGCACGCAAAACGGATGAAAATAAACAAATAAGGCCTATGCGGCTCCTTTGAAGTTACCGGCACTCCAGAGGATATTTTTACATCACCCTGTCGTTTCATACGTGGATAACAGCAAAGAAATGAATTCACTGGCATCGTATCAAGCTGGAGCAGTTCATTTCAATGAATTATCGAAGGCTGTAGCGTTATGAACTTCACTGACTTTTATAAATGCATTTAACGGGAATTTGACCTGGGATATCGATTAACATAGGGACTAACGAAAGTTTCACATTCATCTCGAAGACGAGGGACTACAAATGGCATTTGCTTTATAGCGAGATGCGCATTGATGCATATAATTGGCAACGCAGTCATTTGGTTTATAGTCACATGTGGAAGTAGACTAGGTTTTATGGAGTTTGTTAAGCAAAAAATGTACTTAAATAGCTGTTTGAAACGATTTTTGCTTTTTGAAGTTAAATGTTCTTCGTAGTTTGCATTGAAAAGACTCACATATGTCTTGTGCATAAACAAATTCTTATTATGTGATTTGTGTCAATTTTAACATTTCAAATTTTCTATCTTTAAGAATGCAATATTTATTTTGTTTTTTTCATTTTACTTTATTTACTTCGTGCTTATGTAAGTGCTTCAATTCCTTTTTTGATCACTTTTCCAAATACTTAAACATGATCTTGTTGAAGAAATCGCTTTGCGTTGAAACTGGAATGCAAACAGCGTTTTTAAGGTAAACCAGTTCATAACGAAAGTAAACTTTTGTCAGAAGCTTATTTCAGTAAATGTTCAACGGCGGATCGTTCGCATAAAATTATTCATTTTTACCAGCTGATTGTAATCATATCTGTTATAAAATGTGTTCGTTTTTCGTGTTTCGATGACTATAACAGTGCATGAAATCCAGACTGATGCAGGTTGAATTTTAATTACTCAAAACGGTATTGAAATTTCGTAAAAAAAGCGAACAATTACAATATTGTAAATCAACTGAGATTAGTATTTACTTAACTGGTAAGTCTGGGGATACCGTTAACTGAATCAACTGTTTTTATATAGTTGCTTGCATTTACGTTCTTTCCCTAGGATTATGAATGTCCGTGACATTTTTTAGATGTGGGCAGAGGATAAGAGGGACAGTAAGGAGATATGGCGTACTGCATTTTAAACAACCACTTTTGAAAGTGTTGCCTTTGCATGGGTACACATAATAGTTTGTTGTGTTATTTTGTCTTATGAAAGAATGCAAATCAAAAAATTCGGTTTGACGGTGTATTGAATTAAATGGTCTTTTTATAAGTTATCTCTATCAGCTTTCATAAATGCGGACTCATCTCGTTCAAATGGAAGACTAGAGAACGCACATGCCATGGGAATGGAGAGAGCTGCTGACTTAAGCAGATATTCGCTATCACATTATTCCGCCGAAAGCCATTAGACGTATATTATTTTATTTGAGTTTTATCACTGACTGGAAATTGATATGAAGTATTTAATGTGCACGCTATTTTGCGATGTGACGTCAAAACCTCCAAATCAAAGTCGGACTATTTATATTGATAAAGGACCAGCACCGTACAAGGATAAAAACATTTGAAAATTGTCAGTCGGCTAAACAGCACTTTTTTCCTAAGACATTTGCCATAATACTGAAACATCATTCATATACCTCACTGAGTGAATGTTTTATAAATAAAAGTTTTAGTAAAAGCATTTATACGCACGTCTGCAGCACCTTTTATCATTTTTGGTTTTTTTCCTGAAAATAACTTTGGAATATTTCATTTAATGTTTCCTCTTCAAAGTCACGTGTTTTGATATCGTTTTGGTCTTGATCTCTAATTAAGCTGCACGTCTAAGTGAACCATAACTCTGACTGTCGTTTAAGTTGTGCTGTCATTTCAAACAGTAAGACTACTTGCCAATATTTGACGAGGCAATACAATCTAGCCTGTTCTTACAAGAATCTTCATTCATGATTTTGTCTTAATGGAATTAATTTGTGTTTGCCGTATAAATCAAATTTATAAACCATAAGATTTATTACACGGTAGATGCCCTATTGTAGAAAAATGCATTAGGTTTTCATCGTTTATCGGCAAAAAAGTATGTATAATTTTCTCCGAAGAAAAATGAATTCCAAGTAACGTTATTCTAGCAACCATAAAAAAACGTTTTACATTCGCTTTGACGGTCAAAACAGGAAGTTTTGACAGCTGGTATAAAACTGAATTTGAAAGATTTTGCCACTTTGGACCCAGCATAGCGAAATAAGAAACTAGACAGGCAGATGTATCTTCAATATGTGAGCACATGAACGCGTAAATATACGTAATAAAGTGGTTCAGATGAGGAGTAGCAACCCACATTCAGTAAAATAAAGAACGAAATGAAACTTTTAGAAATATATCTGCAACAAGGATGCAATTATAGGACAAATAATTCAATTTCCATCTGTAAATATTCGCCATCAGTAAATAAATAAAGAATAAGCTCCTTAATGTGAACTGGAATAGCCTTTATAAATGCTTGGTTCATGTTCAAGAGTCATTGATTGCTCTGTTGGCTTATAAAGTTAAATAAACTTTCTCTGCAAAAAAGTCATTGTAGAAAATGTCCGGCGGAATATCGTGGAGCGGCAACCGAAGTTTTGCTTATATTTTGTGTTCTGAACTCCATTAATATGTTGTGTATACAAAGTTAGCGACAAACTCTCCTTTATTTGTAGAGAATGCATGCACAGTCTGCGTGCTCTTAAAACTGCAGACTTTTACTCGGTGAAATATTTATCTTGTTTAGGCGTAACTCAGGTTAAACCTGATATTTTTATTAAAATTTGGAAAGTTTACGATTAAGAAATATTTGACTTCGGTTTAAATGCAAGTATGCTCCAAGAAACAGCAATAATACCCACAGGCAAACTGTTGTTTTACCCTTCTGCAATGTTAGCGCTATTTTCAATTATTTTATAATCAGTCGTGAAGTGCGTATGGCTGGGTTGATCGTTTACATTTTAAGCATATTTTACGTCATCGGTATAGTATATGTATAGCTTATACGTTGTTAACAAATGTTGCAATTATAAAATTATCAGGATAAGCTTTATCTTACTAAGCATATAGCCATTTTGGTGCGCATTTGCAATGTGGCCAAAGCGTTCAGCCTATGTACCCAAAATAAATTCATTGATACCGAAACGAAACGCTGACCGAACGTATCGATTTCTGTCTGGAACATACGTTCTGTCTAAGTAAAGGACCGAAAATTCTTAAAGCCATCAAAATATAAAAACAGACGGGTTTGGTCTGCTTGCAAACATTATATTCATGGGAAAACAGGTGTTTGGAAGTCAATTATTGCATAAATTAGTCGACGTGGAGAAACGTCAACAACTGCCTTCATTTTTCGTGCGCGTAGACGATAAAATGTGTAATATGTCCGCACATAAAAATCTTAATCCACCGCATTAAACTGTTATAAGTATGTTTATCTGCCAAATGGCATAATCTTCTAACGCACCCATGGCCTTAAATACATCTGAATGCATTCAGTGGTCATTTACATCAAACGCTGCAAGAATACCAATGCACATTCTATGCTATTCTACACAGGCAAATGAACCCAGCCTCCTCGAATACAATCATAGTGATCCTGTGTACAGAACCAAATGACCTTCACCAGTGAGCTCAATCACTAGGTATCAAAATTAAACTTTGCAGTTTTATGAAAATTTAAACCTTTCATTTATACACCCACGGCATAGTGCTTATGTCTAACGTGAACGGAAATATAAAGCAAAATAGCAGCCTTAAAGAAGTTTGGCGAACGTTAATCATCTACAAATTTTCATCAATATCCCCATGTGCCGGTCGTTTTGTACATTAAAAAGAACCTACATGGATGAAAGCTATTACCGAAAAAGCAATCAAGCGTGCAGAATAAAGATGAAGAGAGCTTATTCTCTGATTCTTTGAAACCTCGGCTCAGCAATAAAGATTGTGTTTATAATTTCACATACATAAGCACAAGAAACGGTTTAGTACAATAGCAGCTTATAATAAAATTCACAAATGCAATTCTTTCGCAAAAATGAAATTAATTTATACAAGCTTACATCAATGGCTGTTTTATAGTGTGGCAAACATTTCCGAAATGATGTACTCAAGAGGTTGTGTTCAGCAATAAAGACTGCGGTTACAACCAACATAAATAACTACAAAAAACGGTTTACTACGCTGACAGCTAACAATAAATTTCATAAAGAGCAATACTTTCGCATAAGTGAAATTAATATGTAGAAGCTGGCATCAATGGCTGTTTTGTTAGGTGGCAATCATTTTCGAAATGATGCATAGCAAAATAATCATTTAAGCTGTACCATACGCAAAATCCTATGGCAGTCTAGCTTGCCTTGAGATCTTAAACGTGACAGCAATGTGTGCTGCAATAACAAGAAGGTTGTTGAACACTTTTGGCATAATGTATGATTGATTTGAAGAGCACATTTTCCACATTATGTGTCAGACATATACTTAGGAATGCTTATGACATTCAGCCGGTATGTGTTCGCAGCGTAAAAGGGACTATAATGAGGTAAGGCACTGCAGACCCTTATACCGATTGGCAACGCGTAGGCAACACACGGTCGTGTTTTTACATTGGACGGGTTAATCTAAAAAAAACCAATAATGGAAATGTTAGCATTTGCTTCAGCTTCAAGTAGAGACGTCTGAAAGTTGCAATTATCTGTAACAACGTCCACATTGCTACTAAGCCAGCAGTCGATAATTCACTGGCTTCCTTTAACTCAATAGGATCACACTACTGAGCTTTACTAAGTATTCTGTCAGAGGGCGTTTTAGGAAAAACGTAAAATGGCCCAACTCATGTTTGATCAAACTTTAAATAGGCAGCTTAGCTTATCATTTGAATTTTTTTCGTTTTTTAATTAGCAGTGATGTTCAAAAAGCCTATTTGAAGATGACGACAAATAAAGTCTCATATATATTATCGGAAAAAAAGGCAGAATTTGTAAGGAATCACAGTTTGCCGGATATCAAATAAATTTCATATTCTCGTTATGAACATAGAACTAAAACCTATTGTTTTTGTTCTTTGTACTATAAACGAACCTTAAAAAAAGCTAGTAATGTTTCAAATGATTCCCTTCTGTAACCGGAAACGATGAACATATTTGAATGAAATTCAAGTATATTCAACTGAAATATGTTGCATTTATTTTCAGAAAAAAGAAATGAATCCAGCTGAAAAAAATATTTTTGCAAATTACTGATGTTTGTTGCCACACAACGCAGGAATAACATTATTGACCAGTATTTACATCCCCGCCAAAAACTGGACCTTTAAAATACCTACAAAATACTGTGTAGAGTACTTTTTGCCTGATATACTTTCCAATAATTCAGGGTTTAGCAACGTAATGTGCCGATAATTAGCATTATTAGCAAAATATTTGTATTTTTGATCACTCTTTTGTGCATTTGCAATCTAGGTATGTGGCGTTTAAGTAAAAAATATAGCGAATAACAATCAAATATAATCTCGAAATTGAGTTATTTCATGTTTTTAGAAACAATTTCTTTCGCTAATAGGAAATTACGAAAACAGTCATAAACTTGCACGTATGTAGCTTGACTTTACCTTAAAAATTGCGCATTTATTCATCAATTTATAACCTACAAAAGGCCAAATTGTATGCGGTGCCCTTTTATAGAAAGCTTTAAATTGATCTAAGTCATTTTAAAAGGAGACGTTTGATGTGGATGTTACTTTTTCTCCGAAACGCGTTTTCTTGCTCAGTCAAATCTACAAATATGACGCAAATGGCCATCTGCATTACAAATTCTATCGAAAAATGCACAGCTATAGTGAATATTCCCCAAAAAGTATCTTATTTATCTACAAGATGCAACGTCAAAACCCCATATAAAGGTATCATGCGATTGTCATCGATTTGGCATACGCTCAATGATCTCTGCAAAGCAAACCTTATCAACTAGATGAAGGCAGCCTAAATTTCAAAATGGCAATGCCACCAATGTTTATCCTTCTTATTTAAGTAGGATGAGGGCGTTTTTATTTGTTTTATCGGTTAATTCTTCAATGGATAGATATTTTGTGAGATCAACAAATGTATGAGGTTTTGATCGTCGATTCTCACAAGGTCTACCACGCGTTCCATTATAGTCTGCGGCAGGGACGGTGATTTCATCTTAGATAAGTGTTAAGTGATACTGCACTTGCTCGTTAGCTACCGCACTCTCTTCCGCCACCCGCCTGTCCCCGGTGTCATGATTTTGTCGATTTAACCGAAGGTGGGTTTGGGCGCAGGCAGCCGTCAACACCCCTGGCTAGGATCCCGTTAAGTGGGAGTGCACTTAATGTCACATTAGGCGGAAATCATTGCAGTCTTACTCTCTGATCACCAATCAGTCACACCACACAAACGCATTGAAGTCCAGGTTATGAAATGAGTTAACCTCCTCCGTGGGTGCTAGCGCAACGTGATAGCTTCACGTATGAGAGGTTATTCTTATTGAAGAAATGCGCTTAGACGTCAACCTAAAATCTCTATTCTTATTTACATGCCCTAGGCACCGTCCGAGTCTGTCAGAAGCCGGTTCGTTGAAGTTGCGCAGCATGCGATATGTTTAATGCCTCTGTCAGCGCCTATTATGTACATGGCCTGGTCAATCAAACCAAAGCACATGGAGTTCACACAAACGGGAGGGGGTTTTCGGCTGAAATCTCTCATGCGTGATGTCCTACACGCAGAATAAGAAGAATCCTAAGGAGAGCCAATGATTCGGAGGGCAAAGCCGCTGATGTTAGTAGCAAATGTGAATCCCCGTGGAGATGGGCAATCGGTCATTAGTTGGCCACAGACTTCCTGGAGTAAATGAGGTTGTCATCCCACGATGTCGTTCTGGATGGCAGTGGCAACACCAGTTCATTCACAATACATTTGAATTATTCTGACTACTTTTTGTGCTTTTAGATTTTTTGGTATGATAATTTCTCGTTCTGAAAGGTTTGATACGAGCCGTTCGATTACAGCTGTGAGACACTAGAAACGGATACATTTTAGCATGGTGGTGACTTATTTGTACATCGTTCGTCCTTTGCTGCTCACTTTGTACTACTTGTTCGATTTATTTATATATTTGAACTTAAGTATTAATGTAATCTACGGAAAACGGTAGGAAAACTTTGAATTTAGTAAACACGTGCTTTAAATTTGCGATAATTCAATGGTTTGGCCATTCGGTATTTTTTGTCATCTTTTGAGATTTGGCGTTTTGCTGCCTCAGTTATTCCCACGGTTACTGGAGGCCATTTTGCTAAACAAATCTGTAAATCAACAGGCGCATAGCATATGCATTAGAATGAATATCCTTGATTTTCAATACTCAGAATGTGGTTTCATTTCGGTAGTCCGTGAAAATTACTCGTTACTTCAAACGAACATGTTTCAATGTTCAGGATTTGCTGTCCATCGAACATACACAAATCCAACGGTAACTTTGAAATCTCAATTTTACGCTTGAAGTACTCAATTAATTGACTGCAGGGGTTGATATGTTGGTTACCTGTACTGACAGCATTAACTACGGTACGTTGGCAATAACCCAGAATCCTCCTGTCTGCGTATTATGTTTTCCGAATTTTCAAAAGGCCGTTGTATCTTCTGATAACGTTTATACTTTCCGTCTCATTACACCGTAAACTGAGGCATTTTAGCAAGGATGTGCTCCGTTTGTTTGCTCATGTTCGAACGAGCTTGGTGGATGCCAAAACTGCATTGTGTGCGTCTCTAATGTAGGTAATTGGCATTTATTTGCTGCCTTTTCAACGTAAGGAACAAGAAATGGTTGTCATTTGTAAAACTGAGCAAACTGGATGCAAATTGGGGCTATACAATTTGTGAAACCTAAAATGTGGCATTAAGGGGATCTCTTTGATGCATCTAGAAATGTTTGAGCGTTACTTACTCGCGTAGCACGTTTTAAAAATGTCCTATTTTATGTAAAATATGTTTCACTGTTCAAATATTTACATTTATCATATAAAGGCAATATTCTTGGATCAATTTACGAGATACCAGTCAAAAATCTAATATTTGCCTTAAAATAATTATGGGTTCTATAAAGTCACGCAAAATAATATTTATCCAAAGAAGAACACCTTCAAAAATAGGTTTAAATTTGTCAAAGAAAGACCATTAACCGTTCTTTTGTGGTTCATGTGGTAGAAATGGATCACTGCGTGGATGACAGAGACTTCTTCCGGGTGATATAGAATGTCCCTTGAAGCTATTGGAAATTCAAAGGCCAGCAGCTGCTCGCAGCGGTAGAAGCTGCTGTAATCATATTACGTAAACCCGTCCTGTGGGCCCAAAATATGTTCATACAGTCGGTACAATTACCATGGCCGACAACCATCGATTAAGCCGCCCTCATATAATAACATGTCCTGGCGGCTCCTCTGACAATCATCAGAAGACGCACCGTGATTTTGTTTCATCCTCCTTTCTCCCAACTGTACGATTTGCTCTACTTTATATCATTTTTCGCTTAGCTACACTGATATAAATATAACGTTCTGACACGGATTTAGGGAAAGTTAATGCTTGCTCGCCGCATTGGTTTGTCAAAGCATTAATTAGCAAATAATTTATGAAATATTGATAAATCCATACGACTGGGCTGTCTTCTGGGAGGTATTTGTGAATTATATATGGTTTGAGTGTCACAGCAGACATTAAGTACATTAAAAATAACAAACGCTCTCTATGCGCGTCAACAGTTTAATGTCTCAGGACAGACCAAGAATCAATCATCGCATCAAATACGAACAGCTGCAATAGTAGGCCTGCAGTTGCCTGTCAACCACGTTATAAAAATTGCGCAACTTGTGTCCCAAGTTTCCTTTTCTGTCACTGTCTCAGGAGCGTCAGGCCAACAAACACCATGTTAAAGCAATTGTCTCTGCTTCATTTTAGGCTACTTACTAGTACCTTTCTGCTCGCCTCTATCAAAGGACCCTTAGGTAATTAAGGTACTACCACGATTAGCAAACAAAGTGTTAACTTTCAAAGGAAAAATATGAGGATAAAAGGATTAACAGTTGTCATGTCTGCATTTAAAAGAATGCTGTAAAGTCGTTTACCAGATGCTAGGCAACGATACTACCTTACTAGTGCTTACATGGATTTCAGAGAAGAGCAACTATTTCTGCGAGCCCATCATTGACAAAAATACTTGAAAATGACTTGATAGCTTCCATATAATTTCTGCATTTTTACATTCTTCACATCATTTTGACAACCCCAACAGTCCGTCAAGGCATTGGTTGAAGTTTTACTACGAACAGGTAAGATTAGTGTGCATTTGTGAGAATTAAGGCTGTAACGAGGGCATAATGTGCACGAGGATTTTCAATCAGATGTATTTCAATACCAAATACTCTCTTCCGTATAATCTCGCAATAGCTTTTGTGCAGTCTCAGAGGATTAATCAGAAATGTTTGTTCACAGTAGGCACTTCTATTGACAGGTCTAAGGTTTTTTTAACTTTAACATTCCATTAGCTTACTGAAGCTCAAATACGCTATTTGATACATTACCGACTTAATGTCCTTTCACATATAACAAGCAATCAGCCTAAAGATTCCTAGAGAATGCACATAAAGTAATGAGCCTGAAATACCTCTCTTCACGTTAAATTTGACCCCGCCTAAACGGGGCTTTATGCAACGCCCATAATTAAGAAAATGTTCGTCTCTGAATAAGCCAAGCACATGTAGATTTCGGGCTAAACTCCGACGCAGTTAGACTCTCATAGATTTGATGAACATGAATTACATTAAGGGCATTGTGTGTTTACCCTTAAGCTGTAAAAAAGAACCTATCTAAGGTCTTGTTCACTACAGACGTTTCCTCCATTCCATTGGAGGGTGTTTTGCGTTTACGACCATCTCGCAAATATTTACACAAAATCATGTCTTGATTATGTTTTGACTAACGTCTATTGAAAATACCGAAATAGGCAATAATCAACCATGAAAGACACGAAGCCAGCTATCGCTTACTCAGACTCCTGAAGAAAGACAAATGGTTGCAGTTTATTTAAGTTGCATATTTAAGTGCTTTATATTTTTAAACAGAGGCACAAATATTCTTTATTGTACCGGTTCAGTTACAAATAAAACTTTGCGGCATATTACTTTTGTAAAAAGGAAATATTTCGAATTTGTATTTTTAATTTTGTAAATAATACTGATTTAAATAGAATGCTATATTTCTGTTTTAGCCATGTAGATGGTAACCTGGGTGTCAGACGGCGATGTCTTCTCCATATTTCCTTACGCAGTGAATCCTGGTGTTAAGGTTATTGGAGCCAGGTTGTGCTGTGACCCGGGAAGACGGGTACGCCAATCCGTAAACCAATGCTCCCACTACATGATCGGACAACTGTCCAACTCGGATGGTGGCCTGCTTTTGGTGGAAGGGGAGAGAGTAAGGTTGACGGCCCAGCGCATTTTCATCAGTATACAAAATTCCGACACGCTTGAAAGTATCTCGGTGCACTAAAAGCCGTGGCTTGGAAGGTTGCCAACTGACGGAATAACTCGGGCCGCGTAGTCGACTTAGTGCGTGCGTGTGTGCGCCTTGGACGACTGGCAGACTGAAAGTCAGGCTGCGATAGCTCTTTCTTCATGCGGCTTTTATGGCACTCCCACTCAGTTGGGATTTCGGGCCACCCCTCCTTTCTTATGTGGTGTTCTTGTTTGGAGTAGGACCACAGAGCTTGGGCCGGTCGTTTCAATTCTGTCTTGACACCGGGTCCACGAAGTTGAGTAGAACAGGGATTAAAGAAGATGCAGTGCAAGTCTTCTCTCACTTTGATTCAGCGTCAGAAACCGTCCCTGAACAGCATATGGTGGACAACGTTGAACAATACTGTCGAATAAAAAGATGATAATTTATATTTGGTCATTGTAAACAAAAATATAATTTGCCTTACTTTAAACAACTACCAAGATATGTTGACCTTTTTAATTATAACTGCTATTAAATGATGTACATAGTTAAATAAAGAAAAGAAAGTAAACGATGCTTTCTAAAAATGCCTGGCGGTTCGAATAATTTCCTATTTAGAACCATAAAAATGCAGAAAGATCATTTTATTTCAGAAATTTATTTATAAGTGAATATGACTTGATAACAAAATAATACTTGAGAACATAATTCCTAAGAATTTATAAAATTAATGTAAGCCCATAAGTTATTGTTTCCATACTTATGTCACTTTGGTGGTAGTGAGGGTTGAACCTTACTGTCAGCTAAATGAACAAACACCCATTCTGAAAATATTCGGCTATTGCATGACAAATAATGAAAGCAGTTCCTCTCATCACAGTGTCATCCAGCATACCCTTAAATGGACCGCAAGGTAGATGCGGTGGGCCAGCTGGTGTGCCAAATCAGGGTACGGCGGTGATAATATTATTCAAGATGCGGTCCCATAACAAATGCCTAACATGTGGGGTGCTCATGCCCAACCCAGGCACGCGTATAACACAGGCTCATGACGCACCCTACTCATCCACTCGATGGGGGATGACTAAACTGCACTCGAACGTGCCTGCGGTCTTCTTGATAACGTCTTGACACCGGGCACAAGCAAGTTAGGAAAGATAAAGTGCAGTAGATGCAGTCCAAGTATAATATCACCTTCAACTTCTTCGTGCAGAAGTCAACCTCCATGTATAATCCATCTCTGGAGGATATGGTGGACATTGTCAGACGACGACGGTTGATTTGACGGGTCATCTAGCGCTACCTATGTCATCTCTGATAGATTCTCTGGTTCAAAAATGGATGCTTTTTTATCTTCTTAGGAGTAAGTCATTGAAATGAAGTAACTTACTCTGAATCAGCATACGGGAACTTGATATAAATATGTGGGCCATAGTCCATCCCGCAAAACGTTGTTATCTACAAACAGTGAGCAGAGGTTGACATGTGCATTACATGATATATACCTGTAGCAAGTTACCAGCTAAAATCTGAGATATATATTTCGTCAATAATCTACTGGAAGTTTACAATTTCTGTTTTGTATGAATTTTCGTAGATTTTACATGTGAAGCTCACTAGTTCCTATGGAGTATTGTCGAATGTTAACAGAAAATTATTAAGAAATATCACTCCTCATACGTGAAATTAACAATTTGAACTTTCCTCGACGGCCATGAAAAATACGAACCTTTTGTAATAATTATAAGATACACGGAAGATGTCTGCTAAATGTTTGGCATTTCTGACCGCTTTCTTGATATACCAGTGTCCTACAATGGGCTTCCTTTCATATCTAAGTATTTATATGTTGGTTCAATTTTGCGTTTGATCATATTTCATTCCTTTTCAGACGAGAAATCACTAAAATTACTGGCGTGACAAGTGACGCCAGGTCCGTTTTTCGGGAGTTTTGTGAAGTCCTGAGGGAGAAATAATTACTTTAAGAACGAATCCACTCTACCCTGTAATCATTTTTCGTATAATATGTGGTGCAATTATAACTCGACAAATTAAAGCCTCCGCCCAGGCAGGAACGCCCTCACGAACAAACGCTTTTTTAAAACAAGCCCATAGTAACTTCCCCTATGTCACGAAATGTTGACTGAAATACGGAAACGTGTTTTTGATTCAACCTTTTTTCTTAAGTAGAGTTTTATACAGATTAGATTTTAGACCATTCCCAGATATTTCAATCACATTAGAATGTCAGCTTTCGAGCTGACCTTTTAGAGTCGAATTTAGGTTTAAAATAAAAGACTCAAAATTGTATTTCTCATAATCTCTTAATAGCGTTTTGAGTCAAATTCATATTTATTGCTTGAAAAAAAGGGTAAATGTAAGGTTTCAAGACGTTTCTTATTATAAGTTTCTTCGAGACTTTGAAATTACCATTCATCATTTATCGCATCTGTTATGTTATAAAGGTTTTCAATCATATGTGCAACATGATCCATATTTTCTGATGAGTTTAAGGACAAAAGGTTCATCTTGTCTTGCTAGTGTCGAGAACTGCGCGAGTTCACTTACACCTCAAAGAACGGATAAAGCCAAAACATTCATGGAGCTTAACTACTTTCTTGCAATTACACACCTGCTCAGAGGATCTGCCAACATTCCTCGTTTGATGATTTCTCCTTTTAAAGGCCATTTTTTTCAAATGGAAGCTGTACAATAGCTGTCTTGCCTATATAGTTTGTGTGCAAATGTTCCCAATGGAAATCAACTGCTGTATGTTATTGAAAAAAATGTTTGCTGAAAGACTGCAGAAGTCGAAATCAAGGAAACACCTCAGAGAACGGATAAAGCCAAAACATTAACGGAGCTTAACTACTTTCTTGCTATTTTGGTTTTTTTGTGGTATCAGTGCTCAGAAAGGTTTTTACGATAGACCCCAGCATATCATATCTTAAAATCTGAAGGGAAGCTGGCAGGATTTTAACGGAATCTGAGGTCACCAGACATCCAAAAACTTTACTATGTAATTGAATATCACAGAGTTAATCCCATTGAGAAAGGTTTTTGAAATAAATCCTTTTGAAACGTCGCATTTAGGTCTTAATTGAACGAAAATAAAATGAATTTACCTGTAAGAAAGTACATTGTTTTTCAAATGCAAACAAAGGAATTGGCTCCAGAAATTATTTTTTGCAAAATGCTGAACCTTTCGCTATACCGGAATACGATTAGTTCCCAGTATTATTGTTTTACTACGATGAAACCGAAAACAATTAAAACAAATTGTATAAGATACCATGGATATGGACAACAAATACACTTATGTTGAATTAGGTGCATGCAATAGGATAAGTTTTTGTATAATATAGTTGCTTTTAATCCTGAATTTAGAAAATAAATGGCCAGAATAATAGCAGTGTTTGCAAAACCTAAGAATATTCTTGAATATGACGTTGTGTAGTTGCAGTCTTAACATGGCACTTTGCTGTAACAGTTAAGATTAATATGCTCTACCGCAGTGACGCCTAGTCGTTGTCCGACGTATGACCTTAAATGCAGCTATTGGGTCCGCCATATTGGCAGTGTCCACAGATTATATTTAATTGAACTCCTGGCTATCTAATTTCCCCCGTAGGAGCGATTTCCACAGCTGACCGAGTAGCCAACTGCTTTTTCGGGCGTCCATGGTTTTTGCATCCGTAATCACATGTAAACTCATTAATACTATTTGGTGTTTCGATCAGAGGCAGAATGTATTTGGTTGGTCTAACTCGAGGATCCGGAATGTTGCACGTAAGCAAAAACTTAGAGGTGGCGTACGTTCGTGGCATTGTGCATTGGCGTTATCATTTTATTGAATTTGATACACTTTCACTTTTAAGATTGAGATTGACGATCCACGGCTTTCTTGGAACGGATATTTCGGTAGGAATTTCTTCTCTGAAATAGCGATGCTTATCGATAAATTCCTCTGGATACCCGTTTCTTCAGGAAAGTGATCTCATTATCGGTTGTATCTGATGAAAGAATTCTAGTGGCTTCAACGAACAGGCAGATAACACAATTTCAGTTTCTCTGAATTGGAACGAAAGAGCGTAAATGCATGCATCAAACTTTTGTTCAAGACCAACTTTTATATCAGGGACAGTTTCTAACTGACATTTGAAATTAGGACGTCATTTACCAATTGGTTTCTCTGAAAACTTGGATGACAACTCAATGTGATTTTTTAAGTGTAAATGTGAATGTTGGGTATTCTGCAATTCATTTGAGGTAAATTTCATTTCGGGCTTTGTGGATATCAGAAAATGTCATATTTGTAATTAAACTAGACTCGTGAAACTGCAAAGCAGACTTTTGTTGGTGACGATACAGGTTTCTTAAGAATGGTGAAGTCACCATTTAGGTTAATGTCGTGAAGTGCTAGAGCGCATAATGTTTGCAAAAAGACTTCCACTACAAAACAATACAAGCGTCATTAAATTGTCGAAAATAATATTTGCTGATGAAAATTCTGGTTTCAAGACCCAAACACATGTTTAACAGAAATCTGTTGAACATCACGTTAGTAGTACAGATCAATTGTATTTCATAACGCAGGCCTCCCTGAATGGTGTATAATTATGCTTAAAAAGCCTTAAATTTACCATATTGTGTCAAATGTAGAATGTATTTAATAAGCAGCATTGAATCGATATTCTTCGTCGTAAGTCTGGAAATGATAAAACAGCAATTCCAACGAGGAACGTTAAATTTAAAGGTGCACTAAGGATCAAATTGAGACATCTATGCCTACATTTTCTACTTTTCATCTCTGGGATGCCCTGATTTTGTCCGCAGTCTGGTCTGGTAATGTACTGTAGGCCATACAATTCGCCTTGGACACTTTTTTAAATATTTTCTGCCCGAATGTTGTTAATTCTTAAACAAGCTGATCAACATAAAACAATATTGTAAACTTAGATTTCTAGTTAGCAGTACAAAGAATACTATATCGAAAATAGTTGATTCTAATGAATGAAAAAGCGTAAGAAAAAGTGAACGCGTTACTAAATGGTGTTTATTTGGCTCTGCAAACATAAACAATAAACAATTGATTACAGTGAATAAACAATTGAAAAGCTTTCATTCACGATAACTTCATGTTAAAACAGACTTATACAAATATTTTGCTAGGATAAACTTATTAAATTAAATTAGATAAAATAGACGGTGTATTCAAATTGTCGTTGCCAGAGGCTCTCAAATGTGTGCGATATCCACAATATGTACATCTTCTTGGGCAGGAGTGCCCAGACTTCTCACGAGCAACTTGAGTTTGTATATACACCTTAAAACAGATTACCACGTTTGGTTGTAATTTACCACGTAATCCCTTGCACACGAAATGTTTTAGAGAAACACCTCTTTTATCTATAAAGTCGGCACTCTCCTCACATTGTAACGTTGAGTGCTTTATGAAACGGGTTGATGAACTATATAGAGCTGATGGGCTTTCAGTGGCCTAACGACAATCTCTCACGATCGGATGATCTCGCTAATGTTCGGTTCAGCGCCGGGTAAACTGCAAACTTTTGACATCATTTAGTAGCTGAACGCAAACACGTAGATTCGTGAGTGTGCGTGTTTAAGCAATTTGATTAATTAAGTGAGTTTTCTTCTCCACTTGATAAGTCTTTTCATCAGTGAAGCGCACTTCGACTCGAGTTGTCCAACTGCTTTATGAAAAAAAGTTTCTGTGAAAATTTAAGATTCCACCGAAATGTGTGTTTTGGAGATAAACTGGAACGGATAGTGTTCCATTATCTTTTCGTTGTACATGAACATTTTGAGAATTGGTGTTGTGTATCATGTCCTTTTAAAATTTAACCTCGTTGCCCAGAAATAGAGAAATAATGTTTGACAAACTTACTAATATCGATGATACTAAACGTGTAACCTGTCTGCCGCAAAAGCACTCTCGGGTTAAGTGTGCACAATCCATATTCCACAGAATCCCAAATGCGGCATAATCTCAAATTAAGGGGTATCGTCATGGTGCAATATAATTGAAGACAACACTTATGATAATAAAATATTTTTGTATATCTTATTTCCCCGGAACTGGAGTAATTTATGAACTTCAGTAGTATATGCCTGAATGTATGTCCTAGCGTTATTGTTCACTAAGTTAAGCGAAATCTGGAGACCCAAACCAAAAGTTTACTTTAATACTGTGGATTTATCAGGTTAAAAAACAAGGTGATTTTTTTAAATCTTGAATAATAGGCTATACAGCATACAAGGTTATAACTGTGAGGGCATCGTAGGCCCAATGGCAGCTAATATGATGTCAATCGGAAATGTCGACCGATCAATTTCTCCCACATCTATCTTCGTCGTCTATTGGATGAGTCCCAATCACTATATATGTTAATCATGATTCTGTATAACCTGCAGTTAATTGGTCACTTAAGTGAAACTTCTGAAAAGACATTCCCTGAAGTCTGTGTAAGGTAAGATCCAATGAGATTGACTGAAATTAATATTCAATAAATTAACCTGAATTTTAAGTTAACTGTATGTTTTCTATAAATTGAATGGTTTCTTATTTCAACGACTGAGCTGACCTTCATTATGTGCAGTTTTACGTAGGGACAATTCTCAGGTATCATTTAAATTTGAATACTTTCAAATTCGTGATCCAATCCATATGCTCAATATGACCGCAATAGATTGCCCATTAAGAAGATTTAGTATGACTTTCTTTCAATTGTAGCCAATATAAATGTTGTTCAGCATTTGCTCTAGGCAAAGAATAATTACCTGATCTCACGTGATTGACAACTATAGTCAATATATAATTTAACATGTTGGGATATGTGAAGAAATATTTGACGAATGAAAATAACAAATATCAACCGTATTTTGCCCTTGATTGCTATAACGTCATCTTCTTTCATTTACGTCTTTGTTCAACTACTATGAATACTCAATGTCAGTTGCATTTGATTTTATGGACGTATAACGGGAAAATTGCAATATGGGCTAATGTATGTCTTGTGCAATGTATTCAATTAACGGTTAAAAACTTTACTCAGAAAAACAAAATTCATAGTGAAACATGTCATTAAGTCAAGCCAGTGCCTCTAAGCCTTTTAATAAGAAAAACTTATTTTCTTGAAAATGTCTGGAGTCTGTCTGAGCAGATTAGCTTCTTACTTGATACTAACTCTTTTCCTTCTCCTTTAACTTATTTTTGCAGATCAATATGCCGCCATCGACATCAGCATATTATGTCATTAGGTCTTATGTGAACACATATCAAACTTAACCAGAAATTTTAACACACAGTGAATATATATTACTCGGATAAATTCGCAAAGAATGGTCCTAAAGGAATTCTTTTTACATGATTTTAAAGGATGTAAAATTAAATATGCTGTATAGTCTTTGAAATTCAGAATTCCACCAAAAAAGGCATTTAAGAAGCAAGGAAGTTAGTTTCAATGTCCATAAATTCAATAAAAAATGATTAAATTCACTGTCAATCACAAAAACTACAAAATTGGAATAACAGGCGAAGATAAAGGAATGCAATGGTAATTTTTGGCTAATAAGCATTATCTGCCATTCATACCTAAACCTTGATACTGCTTTACTTGAGGCTCCAACCGTCGACCTGTTCATGGGTAACTAAAAAAACGCTGAAAAATGAACAGATTTGTACGCCCTGTTTCTATCTATGCAAATGCATTTCTTTGAATTGACGGCTGTTGAGTAGAGAAAGTGTAAAGTTTCAAATGTTCGTAGACAAACTCTCGCCAATAGCTAAAGGAAATCATTCTTCGCACGCACACAGTGGCCAATATCAAAGATACATGAATATTGCCAGCAAAAATAATGGAAATTAGAATGGACATTTCGGGCTTATCAGCCATCTTCAGCCAATCATACCAAACCACAGGCGGTAAACCGCCCGAAGACTGAACCCGTGAACCATTGGTTGATGTCAAAGGCTCTAGACGTTGAAGAACGCGCCCTTTGTCTTGCCAGTAAAGAGAACGATTATTGCTTTTCGATGGTGAACGCTTAACGATAACTAAGGGATCTCACTCGTGCCATTGTGCCTTGAGGCATACTCTAAATTTGTTTAGCAGCTAGAAAGGGAATTGTAGAAAAAGCAAGTAAACAATGCCGGTAAATACAAAGGAAACAGAATGTCTTTCAGGGCTAATCAGCCAGTCATGCACAACATCAGGTAGTGCAACACATGAGCCTCGTACCTGTTGATCAAACGTCCAGTGCGCTCACATTTGAATTAGGGTTTTTTAACTATCGACTTGAATAATAAGAGATCTTTCAGTGTTGTCGGAATTCCCGCTAATGTAATAGGTCTCTGTCCTACAAATTCAAAAAGAGCAATCGGTTACTGAGACTCATGCAGTACGATAAATGGTTGCAGTTTATTTAAATTGTATATTTAAATGCATAATACTTTAAACCAGATGCACAAATAATTTGTATTGTACTGATTCAGTAACATTAGATTTTTTCGGCATATAACTTTAGGAAAAAGAAAATATTTCGGATTTGCATTTTAAATTTTGTAAATAGCTCTTATGTCAAATGAGGCTATACTTACGTTTAAATTATGAAAATTTTAATCTTGGAGTCCTGTTGTGTACGTTATTGGGGGTGATCATGCTGTGGCACTTCGAGACGGGTACGCCGACCTGTCAGCCAATGCATCCACGCCCACATTAGTCAAGTAAAAGACTCGGATGGTGGTAAGGGAGGGATTGAGGTCAACGTCTCAGCGCATTTTATTCACTTTAAACAATCTGACGCGCTTAAAACTATCACGGTGCGCTACAAGCCGTAGCTTGGAAGTTTCACATCTGACGGTATGACTCGAGGCCCAGGCTGTAATGGCCTCTTCTAAATGTGCCCTTTATGGCACTTCCCATTACTTGAGGTCCGAGCCACCCCTTTCGACTGTTGTTAAGTTCTTGTTTGGCGTAGGCCTGCGAAGTCTCCAATCTTGGATCTTTTAAATGCTGTCTTTACACAGGGTCCACGTGATGAGTGGAACAGCGAGTGATTTAGATCCATCGCAAGTCTAATCTCACTATAATCCAGCGTGATCTACCGTCCCTGCACAGCATACGCCAGGCACAGTCGTATACTACCGTCTTAATAGAAGATGATAATGACTTTACTGTCATCATAAACAAACATTTAATTTGCATCATTTCCACAGGAACCAAGTTTTGGTGACCTTTTTAATAATAGCTGTTATTAAATAATGTACAAACAAAATAAATAAAAGAAAGGTGAAGAAGCTTTTTGAAAATGCCCGGCGCTTTGAATAATTTCATATTGAGAGCCTTTTAAAAATCCCAAGATTATTTATTAAGGAAATTAATTAAGTAGTATATATGACTCGATACCAAATTTTACAGAGGAAATTACTTCAAAACATAATCTCTACGAATAGAGTTTGAATAAGTTGGGCGTTTTAAATCAATAAAATAAATTTAAGCCCATGAGTTATTGTTTCCATACTTCTGTCAATTTGGTGGTAGTGAGGGTGAACCTTACTGTCAGCTAAATGAACAAACACCCATTCTGAAAATATTCGGCTATTGCATGACAAATAATGAAAGCAGTTCCTCTCATCGCAGTGTCATCCAGCATACCCTTAAATGGACCGCAAGGTAGATGCGGTGGGCCAACTGGTGTGCCCAAATCAGGGTACGGTGGTGATAATATTATTCAAGATGCGGTCCCATAACAAATGCCTAACATGTAGGGTGCTCATGTTAACCCAGGCAAGCGTATAAACAGGCTCATGAGGCACCCTACTCATCCACTCGATGGGGGATAACTCAACTTCACTCGAACGTGCCTGCAGTCTTCTTGATAACGTCTTGACACCGGGCACAAGCAAGTTAGGAAAGATACAGTGCAGTAGATGCAGTCCAAGTATAATATCACCTTCAACTTCTTCGTGCAGAAGTCAACCTCCATGTATAATCCATCTCTGGAGCATATGGTGGACATTGTCAGACGACGACGGTTGATTTGACGGGTCATCTAGCGCTACCTATGTCATCTCTGATAGATTTTCTGGTTCAAAAATGGATGCCTTTTTATCATCTTAGGAATAAGTCGTTCAAATGGAGTTATCCACTCTGAATCAGCATATGGAAAATATGTATAAACATATGGGCCATCGTTTATCCCGCACAACGTAGTTATCTACAAACAGTGATCAGATGTTTACATGTGCGTTACATGATATATACATGTAGCAAGTTACCAGCTAAATTCGAGATATATCTTTCGCCAATAATCTACTGGAAGTTTACAATTTCTGTGCTGTATGAATTTTCGTAGATTTGACATGTGGAGCTCACCAGAACCTATGATTTATTGTTGAATGTTTACAGAAAAGTATTAATTATATTATTTCTCATTTGTTATATAAAAAATTGACCTTTTCTCTACGGCCATGAAAAAATACAAATCTATTTTAATAGTTCTAAAATATATGGAAGATTTTGGCTAACTTTTTGGCTATAGCGACCGCTTCCTTTCATATTTTAGTATATATATGTTAGTTCACTTTTGCGTTAAATTATATATTATTCATTTTTGGACAAGAAATCACTAAAATTAATGGTGTCACATGTGACACCACGTCCGCTCTTTCGGGAGTTTTGTGAAGTCTTGAGGGCGGATTAGTTACGTAACGAACTTATCCACTCTTCTCTGTTATGATTTTTCGTGTAACATGTGGTGTAATTATAACTCGACAAATTATAGCCTCCGCCCAGGCAGAAACGCCCTCACTAACAAACGCCTTTTTAAAATAAGCCCATAGTAACTTCCCTATGTCACGAAATGTCGACCGAAATACTGAAACGTGTTTTTGATTCAAGCTTATTTCTTAAGAAGGGTTTTATACAGATTATATTTCAGACCAGTCCCAGATATTTCAGTCACATTAGAATGCCAGCTTTTGAGCAAGAGTCTTTTTGGCAGGCAGCAACAGGTAGATTCTGTAAGAAATGACTGCAAACCTAGACGTTTTTTTAATAAAGATTAGCTGTTCCTTTAGAGAAGCCTTTAGGTTTAAAATAAAAAAACTCAAAATTGTATTTCTCATAATCTCTTAATAGCGTTTTGAGTCAAATTTATATTTAATGCTTGAAGAAAGGGTAAATGTAAGGTTTAAAGATGTTTCTTATTAAACGTTTCTTCGAGACTTTGAAATAACCATTCATAATTTATCGCATCTGTTATGCTTTAAAGTTTTTAAATAATATGTGCAACGTGATCCATATTTTTTGATGAGTTTTAGGACAAAAGTGTCACCTTGTCTTGCTAGTGTCGAGAAATGCGCGAGTTCACTTACACAGAATGTGTACAGCATGTAGTTTTGAAACTTTTAGGTTCAATTGTGTTAGCATGTAGTGTTTACAACTAGTCAGAAATAAAAAACGTTTTTAGAAACAAAATAGGCTTTTGCAATGTATGAAGTTCAAAAAAAATGCAATTTACCACCGAAAAATTATCAAAATGGAATACGTTTGTGCATTTTTTGATGAAAATATATTTCAATTAATAAGCGCAATATAAATAAGTGTGAAAATACATAAGACGTAGGCAGCTATTATAATAGGTCTTTTTCAGGCGGTCCGAAATAATTTCATTTAAAAGCCGGCATCCTACTTACAACTCCCATTTCCCATTTCTTGATATTTTGCTTTTTTAGTAGATTCAATGCTCAGATAGCTTTCTACGAAAGACCACAGCAAGTCTTATCTCGTAATTTGAAGGAAAACAGGCAGGATTTAAACGAAATCTGAGGTCACTTGACTTCCAAAAACTTTACTATGTTATTTAAATATCATATAGTTAAGTACATTTTTTGTATACATTGTGCTATAAAAGAACATGCATATACATAAGAAAGTTTCTTAAATAAATCCCTTTTAGAACCAGAAACTTTTTATCATTATTCAACGAACATCAAATAACTGCACACGCAAGGAATAGCATTTTTTCCAAAAGCAAGCAAAGAATTCAGTTTCTTACTAATATATTAAAGCTAACGTACATAATTTAATGTCGGTTTGTATCTGATTAGTGTTGTGGCACCCGAGGTATGAACTCTGCTTCGTGGCAACCGTTTTAACAGGTCTTTTTCAATCGGTCCGAAAGAATCTCATTTAAATGCCGCCATCCTACTTTGACTGAAATATAATGGGATGAGGCCTCGATATAATCAGTAAAACAACCCTATTTACGTTATTTGATTTAAATCAGCTAACATTTCAGAATAATGTTCAACATTTCCGGTGATAGATCAGCTTCTGTAAATACCAACTGATGCCATGGGTGATAAAGCGAATAGCCCAATGTTCATTATGAAATGGTGACAACTGCGTTTCAAAACGCATAAAGGAAACTTTATCGACTGCTTGTTAATTCATAGTCCGTTTTTAACCAATATCATTCGTATTATCTTCATAACGATAAAACGGATGTGAGCCAAATGTCTGCCACAGTAAAACTTGCAATTTAATCATTGGCGCAATTACTGCGGATAAAGCAACGTGCTTCTGACGAACGTTTTATATACTACACTGACTAAGAACAGAATTAATTGGAAATTTTATTCGATGTTCCATTGAATGCATTGTTTAAAAAGGTATATGTTTGAATGGGTGATATTTGTGTAAAAAATGTACTTTCAACAGCGAAACGTTCCTATTTTATAGTCGATTTTTATCAAACTTTTGCTTTTCAAATATGGAAAAAATGTAGTCGATAAATTTTCCTGCCTCCGATTCAACTTCATGTGAATTTCTTGAGTCTTCTCAACGATTATTATTGATCATGAAGAACATCACTAAATATGCTCATTTAATGGCTTCGTTCAAATGCAATTATCAAAATCGTAAGAAAAATCCTTCATATGCAGTGTAATGGCATCTTATTATTAATAAATAACCGACAAGCGACCAAAAGTAAATATGTAAGTTGCATGATTGACCATGTTGAGATATCATGCAGTAGCGTATAGTGCGGACATGGGTTTCGCTTATATGATGCAATCGCATTACACTACTTGGGGCTCAGCTGCTCAGAGGATCCACCAACATTCCTCATGTGTTTTTTTATATGCTTCAATTTTTAAATTGCAGCCATTGTATATCATTCTAAAATTTGTTCTTAACCCTTTGCTTTTAAAGGTGCTCAAACATACTACAGTATTATGAGGTGCATATTAAGAAGTGACTCTTTCTCGAACAAAACGCAAAGGCTTTATCCAATTTGTTTCCTCCCTAGCATGTTGTATTCTTTTTAGAACTATATTTTCAATTGCTGGCGCAGACACAATTTGTTATATTTTGGCGTTCTAATGAAATGGATTTGCATTACTCAAATGCAAAAGGTTTTTGATTGCTCCTCTTTAAGGCTATTCTTTCAGCTGGCAGCCGTAAAATAATTGTCTTGCAAGTGACTTTTTTGTGCAAATGTTGCCAATCGAAACCGACTGTTATTGGAAAAGCTGTTAGCTGAAAAACTGCAGAAGTTGAAATCAATTTAACACCGCAGAGAACGCGTTAAGCCAAAAGATACACGGAGGCTTTCCTCTTTCATGGTATTTTGCTTTTTTAGTGGATTAAATGATCATAAAGTTTTGTACAAAAGACCACAGCATGTCTTATCTTATAATTTTCAGGAAAACAGGTAGGATTTAAACGACATTTGAGGTCACAGGACATCTAAAAACGTTATAATGTTATTTAATATCATATAGTTAAGTACATTGTTTGTATACATTGTGCTATAAAAGTACATAAATAGAAATGAGAAAGTGTTTAAATAAATCCTTTTTAGAACAGGAAATTTTAATCATCATTCAACAAACATCAAATAACTGGACACGCAAGGAATAACATTTTTTTCAGAAGAAAGCAAAGAATTCAATTGTATACTAATATTTAAAAGCTTTATTACATGCTTTTATGTCGGTTTGTGAGTGATTACCAATTATGTGTAAATTGCCGCATCTTGTATGAGATGTATATGTTTGTGTATAATATACAATTTTTGTCCATTCAACATAGAATCCGAAAGCATACATAAGTTGTTCCTTATTTTTCCTCCAATAAACGGACTGATAAAACATTGCCTGCTTATTAAACTTATTTGAATTTCATAATCTCTGTGATATTTTGAAAAGTTTAGTTCATTTTGATGCTGTTTTTTCATTGGCCGACTCTATATGCGAATACTTTTCGGCTCGTTTTGTTCAACGAAATGTCTTTCTATAGATACGATCTTTACATTTTTCTTCTTCCGTACGGTGCTTAGTCAGTTATGTGTTTAAATTTTAAGTCAACAAATCTGTGTTTTACGACGGGGACCGGCCAAGGACACTAAATCCCACACGAAAGTCTGACATTTTTTAATGAACAGTCACCTAGACCGTCACAATAAGCCCTTGTTGAACATCTGCTGGCATGTTTGCACTTTAATTAGTTGACAATTACAAAAGAGAATCTAAGGTAATAACCAAAACTAAAATAACCAAACTTAACAGGAGCCTTATCGCTGTTCAATTTAAACTCTTAATTTCGTGGCAGTGACGGCAAATCGTGCTTCTTTATTTATTTAAGCATATAATAAAATCAATGCTTGAGTGCTAGCTTTTTTTTAATATGGGTATATAATGGTCAGCAAACAAAATGGCTTTATGTAAATAAGATGAAACGAAAGTCTATTTGAAGAATTTTTTGCTATCAACAGTGTTCGAAGGGTTTTGGATAATATTAAATGTTTAAAGGTTAACTAGGACAGAGAGCATTCAAGATAATTCACAAACATTCCCCTGCCATCTCCAACCCACCAAGGGCACATGTCGCATTATTAGGGCTTACAATAATGGGTGGATAAACGCCTCCATAATCAGTTACGGAGCGCAGTCCTCCCGCTTTTCCTTGGGACACACTCTTGAGCCCCAAAAAAACCGTTCTTCGGCCAGTTATGTAGTCAGAAAGTAGTCTGAACGGAATTACCATTTCTATTTTATTATCCGTCATTTGCCTGTCATACACAAATCCAGATGTGGTGGCACCCGAGTCGTGAACTCGCGACCTATTGGTTGGAAGTCAGACACTAACACTCTGCTTCGTGGCTCGGTTTCTTTTTGGTTTTCATTGGTTATTTTAACAATGCTAGATGGGCTCTAACCGATCGTTTACGGGCCTTACTCATTCCTTTTTACTTTTACAGCCCCCGCTCGATCCCAATCAGAAGGTGAATAGTGGCTAGCATGATATGCAAATGACAACTGTGACAAAAACAAAGTCAATCACAATGATTATTTTTGGCTCATTCTTTCCCTTGTACCTTTTCATATAATAGTGCACTGTAACGTTATACCTAATTTAATGCGTTCTTAATCAGGTAAGTAATTCTCAATTTAAAAGTATATTACGGAATCAGCTTGATAAGCATGAGCGCAAAGCATGGACCATAAAGTTCTCCGAATAAACCACGTATGAAGCAATATGTAGACAGTCATAAATGGATTGATAGAGCTATCTCCAACATAACAAACGAGAGTAATTTTATGTGTTAACGTCAACAATATTATGATTATATGCCTTTAATAAATTGCACAGCATAAAACATCTCGTTGTCGAAAATTGCCTTGTTTTTAAGGAAAACGTTTGAACAGTTTATTAATCAAGCGCAACCTCGCAAGCATATTGCTATTTATACACATTCAAGTTAAACAATAATCTTTACTATTATCTCCACGTATTACTCTTGATGATTGACGTTTGAAGTCACGTAGGTTGTTCAATTTTTCATCTCTTTACAGAAAGCCCTGTGCCTATCATTCGTACACACAAATTAAAAAGTGATTTTAATTTTTTGCAGCTGCTACCCCAAAACTACAATAATATGACTGAACAAATGGAAATGTGTGCCTTCAAAAATAAAAAAATATTTTAATTATACTCTCACGCTCAACATTAATTTACGCTTTCATCGTTCAAAATTTAAATAAGTGTTGAACATAAAATAGAGCCATTTATTTTCTCATGTAACAGCTTTTTGCTTTTACCTGCGCTAAAAAATAAAGGTACGAAATTTATTTTAGTCTAAATCGTATAATGAGGGTTAATTTTCTCATTCATTGTCAGGGCTCGTATTCCAAAACGCTGAATATTTCTTAAAAATATGAGATAAATAGTTATTAAAAAGCGATCAGCACAAGCCAAAAAAAGTTATTTTTGGGATTTAAAGGTGAAAATTGCTTACGTGATTGATAGATTACGAGATTTTGAACGCGTTCTTAGTTAGTTTAGAAATGCATTGATCTAAGCATTAAACACTCGTTTTCGCCAAAGAATATTGGTAAAAACATCATTAAGAACGCAGCATATAGGTGCACAAAAGAAGGCGTCGTGCAAGAAATGCGATCAAATATCTTGAAAGTTTGTGACAGCTCGTTGAATGTGGTAGATTTCAGAAAACGATCATACCCTTTCGCCACTTATCCACAAGCGTGCACCTGAACGTCCAACAGAGAACGAAAAGCCCTCACGGCAACAAACGTACAATCTTTATTTGTTGCTTTATTCAGCTCATATGAATTCGAACTTTTCTTAGATTTACAAAAAAAGTCTGAAAACGACGAAACACCTATAGCAGTGAGGACTGAAAAATTTTTAAGTAAGCACCGTTACACCAATGCACAAAACGTCATGTCCACACATTTTCTTTTAGGTTTGTGCTTCCGAAATACGATGAGACTGGAGAAACTAACTCATCTCGTTTGTGCCCTGAGGCTTCCTCTCCCGATCCCTGCAAACAGCCACATAGCGGCTGATCAACGTTGCCAGCAAAGATATAAAGACATTGTAATAGCTATTTCTGGCTCATTAACCGTCATCAGCCAGACATATCCAGTCCCAGATTATGCATTCCCCGATGCTTTAACCCACGGGAGGTTGATCAAAGTTCAGCGCTCTAACCATTTAAACCCCTAGGCAGAGCCCGTGCAAATAATGAGCGCTTATCAACGAATGTCAATACCTCTTATCTAAATGGGCAAGAGAAAAAATTCCTGGGGTTTTATTTCTGATCAAAAGACCGTGCGTTTAAGTCTAAAGTAGGGCACAACATGTGGTTGAAGTTAAGTGCTAGCGTTTTGCTTATGTGCCAGATATTTTCAATAAAGCCTCTTTATTTCTTGTCGGAAATAGCTTTAATAAAGTGAAATGGTTTTACTTTGCAAATGGTTCCGCCAAATTTCTGGGCATTTCTTTATGGAAATACACTTACTTGCTGATATTTAGCCAATTAATTCGAACACAATTATCAATTGCGAGTAAAATAATCGCTTGTTGCATGAATTGAAAGTAACTTTCTAACCTTAGCTTAGGTTGTAATATTTGGGCAAGGTTCTAAACATCTGGGTGTCCCTTTTTTTGTATGAATATTTTAAGGGTATAATTATTCTTGATCGAAAATTTCATTAGATAAACCCTGCAATTTTCGTATTTCAGAGCTTTCCAATTCAGCATATTTCCTAGCAGTATTTACCCAATTTCACAAACAGATAGATATTGCATTTTAAAGTGTAAAATGGAAAAGTTAATTTCAACAATTTACAATATTGATCCGTGCCAAGAATTTTAGTAACTTAATTTTTATAATTCTGATAAATCCATAAACGTTAAAAATGAATACTAACAATCCAAAAAAATAACGGGCATAAGAAATGTTTTTGACTATGGATATTAAAAACCAGCTGTTTTCTAGACTATGAGTTTACCTCATGTACATATGACTAAAAACAATTCACCGTAAATAGAATAATGAATGACAATAAGACACACTCGTACGCCGAAATAACCTTTAAATATTTCTTTCATTGATTCAAAAAAGGCTTCTTTATCCGACACTACCTTATTATCTGGAGCATTCTAAAGGAATTAAAAGAAAACGTGCAATGCATAAAAACTGACACGCTGGCAAATAGTTTTTGATAATAATTAAGTCAACAATATAAACGAACTTATATGCAAATAATTACCATAGACTTTTGTTACTACATGCATATGCCTTTAGTTTATATAATCTTAACAATCTTACTTAAAATATTTCCAGACAAATTTGATTGCTGAAATTAGTTAAGCAATAAACGCAGGGTACGTCGTCGTGATATCAAATTATTCCGTTGGAAGATAAGATAAAAACACGTGAAAACGTTAGCATTGTAAGAAAAGAATTCTAAGGAGACAAGATATATTTTGAGGAAATTATATTCTTAAGCTCTTAAATTTGAGGAATTGCCAAAATCAGTTTATTCTGTAATGAAACTACGTTGTGTTTGCTGACACTAATAGTAATCAGGGTTAAAAATGCAGTTACGTGACTCTTTGTTGGCTTTGCATTCATTTCTTTCGCAGACAAAGTACATGTTAACATTATCAAAATTCTTCGTTGCAAAAGGCTGCTATTGAGGACCGTTTTCACAAACGTACAACATTCAATATATTTTACCACTTGAAAATTTGAGCTGTTTTTTTCAGTGTCTGGGTCGTCTTATGAATATTAAAAGTAGAGAAAAGTTTCGAACATAAACTACTGTGCTGACTGATAGAAAATTTCCTGGCCTTCTTTCAAGCTTATTAAGTTTCTGGCTTTTGGCAGTGCAAGGGGAAATTAACTGGTAAACATTCATTAAGCATTTTATTCATCAACTGATTTGATGCGGTGACGGAAGTTGTAAATAATTGCAGACTCTTCGGCGAAGCTCCTATAGATGCCATTCTATTTGCATGACATCGCCCAGCAACGTTTTGCTTTTGTTCATCCGATTAAAACACATTTGTAATTAAATCTAATCTTCATGAGAAGGAAATACTGGATTCATAATAAATATTTACAATAAATGAGATATTTTTACCCTTTTAACGATGAAACTATTATTTTAATCCTTCTTTAGAAATTTTACCATAGTGTATTTTTATGATTGATCAAATAAGAAGCCTATATTAGCAATAAATCGGATAAACAGGAATTCCGAAATGTTTCTGTTGTTCAAGATTGCACACTTGTAACTTTGTAAACAAAACTGTGAATAATCTTAGGTACATACATTCAGTTTACCAATCTGACCATTGTGAAAGCGCGCAAGACTAAAAGCAATGGATTACATGTTATAGAACCTGATGAATCTGTCTAATTTGGTGAGGAGCTTAGTTAACGATTTCACTTTTCACTTCTTTTTGTGCAGGTATGTTTTCGAAGAAGATGAAAAATGACATATTAACATGTTTTGGTTATGTTGCGGGCCAACAATATTAATCGAGCGCAAGCACAAGGTATGGGCAAAAGAAGTTTGAGCACGATGCAAACTCAATGCGAAAAGAGAAGAGTGTGCTCAGTAATATTTATCAAAATGGAAATCAAAAATTTTCTACACATCTGCTGGAAGCAACAAAAACTAGAAATTTAGTGGTAGCAGTGTGTAACACAGGTTATGCAGAAATTATGTTGTTGAGTTTTCAAATTTAGCGTTTGATTAAAGATATCCATTAATAAGTATTTTTTTGTATTTTGGCCCATAAACACCACTAAATTCATTGGAAATTATTTTAACCTGGGCAGCTGCATTATATGTCTTTGATGACTGTTCATCTTCTTATGCAAATCAACAGTTGCAAATTTCATAAAGCTTCTTTAAATTATACATCCGGTATCCTTCAGCCTATGCTGGGCAAATGCATAAATTATCCTAAACTATGGGAGAAATCATCCTGCTGCCCACAAACGAAACTGCGTTCGAGCTCTTTTTCACCGCGCCTTCCGGTACTGTAACAGCGAGTATCGACTTAAAGCAGAACTTGCCTATTTATACAAACTATTCCGATCTAACGAATATACGATGAGCTTCGTGAAAAACTGTCTCCGAAGTCACAGGCAACCACAATATCAGAGGAAATTCGTTTCATTGCCATACATGCATGGCATTTCGGAAACGATCGCCCGACAGTTAGACCGATTTGGTATCTGCATCGCTCAGAAGCCAGCGTCCTCCCTGCGGGCAGCACTATCACGTGTTAAAGATCTCGTACCCAAAGAACAACAAAACAATGTTATTTACCACATTCCATGTGCGAATTGCTCTTGCGCTTATGTCGGCCATACAGGCCAATGACTCGGGACCCGCATAAACAAACATAAACTGGCCATCCGCGAGCGCGACCCCTTGTCTCTCGTGTTTACGAACGCCGTTGATTGCAACCACTGCTCCAATTGGGAGGGACCTTTAGTGGTCGCCATACCTAGCACCAAACAGGCACGCGAATTCCTCTAAGCTTGGTACTCCGGCACAAACAGTATCAACCGCCACGTCGATCTGAATGTGCATTACGAAGGTCTGCGTGCATGGTCCACTGACTTGCGCCCACCTTAAAATCAACATCTGCTTATCTGTGCCCAGCCAAGTGTAACCTCACTAACTCTTCATCTCCCGCCACTTGACTTGCTATAATAACTCTAGCACCCCTCCCCTTACATGCGACAGCTATCGTAACAGGATTCACGGCCCCCGAAACCCATTCATGGTCTCAGTCTGTCGATGTAACCTCTCTGCCCCTAAACCCTCCAGCATGACAATCCCAACTCTTACTTCTCATTTCGTCTGACGACGGGTTGGTGTAACTAGCTTGAAAATTCACGAGTAAACCTTGATTTTCCGACGAGCCTTCTTTCTTCATTTATCATTTCGGAATGCATACTACCTCAACTTTTCAAAATATATATATATATACATATATATATATATATATGGCAAAGACGTTATACCGTACTTCCGACATAGATACTAGCTAAAAGCCCAGACACGTGTTTCGCCGATGTTTCTGCTGCTGTGTGACACAGCAACGAGGGGTTCGGCTCCTTAGTGGGTCCCCCAGCGTTCTCTATGCGGTTTCTGGTATATGGACTCCAGAGAATAATCGGGTAAATAATTTCTGAAATTATTAAGTGCAGGACATGGAGTCAGGTGCTTCAGACATGACTTTTTAGGGTCAGACCCGAAATTTCAATGAACATTTGGGTCGAAGACAATCAACCACTGTGGAATAACCACGTAATGCCCATTCTACAAACAAGTAGTACTACAAGTAGTATGAATCTTATATGGCAAAGACGTTATACCGTACTTTGTTGTTGCTGCGTGACACAGCAACGAGGGCTTTGGCTATTCACTGGGTCCCCCAGCGTTCTCTATGCGGTTTATTGTATATATATATGAGAAGAAGAGGCGATCACGGAAACCATGGTTTTATTGTCCTGACGTTTCAAAATTAAGCAAGATTTCATCGTCGGAGGTAAATATTGTACCGCGCCTCACAGTTTTTATAGGTGGTAACATTTCGGCTAATACGGTATTACTAAGGTTTTTGAATTTGCGTAGAGGAGGGCCGGATTGGGGGTGGAGATTCTCAGTCATCATGCTGCTTGATGAGCATGGTGGTGTTTCATTCTTGGCGATCATCCTTTGCCTGTTCACTGAGTCCGTGGTGGACTGGGGGAGGGCGGGTGATGGCTTGTGCTCAATCTGGTCGGGGGCCGGAGTTCGCACGTTGGCAGTAGTCGTCAGTACCCTCATCGATCAAAGCTGCCGCCCCAGGCTGTTAATCTTGGTTGCGATCGCACCTCCGTGTGTATTCACACCTGCCGGATAAGTGGTTAAGCTGGCCGAGGCGATAACTGTTCCTTCGTCGGGTCTGGGTTGTGTTGCGATTGCGTGCGTGTCCGCCATGGACTCACCCATGTTCGGATGCACGTTAGGCCCATGTTCACGTTGGCTCTTTCGATCATTGAGCTGCGTCTAGAGGGCTTGGTAGGCCGTAGGAAGCGTCACACAACGATTGATGGAGGTTGTTCCCGTGTGCCAAGCCTCGAATGGTTTCCCTTGCCACGCGGTCACTTCCCCGACCAAGAATTTCAGCATTCTGGAAGGCAAAAGTGTATATATATATATATATATATATATGCGGAATGGAACCGACAAAGACAAGGGAGACCGGAATGGCCATTTCTGGCTTATTAGCCGTCATCAGCCAGTCATACCCAATCCCAATTGTGGCACACCTGGGATTCGAACCCGCGACCTTTGGTATTTGAGACGAACGCTCTACCATTGAGCCACGGGCTCATTGTTTTGTCGGTTGTGATCGGGGGTTCGAATCCCAGGTGTGCCAGATATCTCACCTAAATAGTTTTTGAAAAAACAAATGAAGTTAAGCAAGTAATTTGCATTGGATCAATAGAAAAGCCTTAAAGCTGATTGGTCAGTTGACTGTCCATTTGGACCCACGGGTATCCAAAACTTGTTTCTTTTAACTTTTTTAGAATAAACCAATCGTCCGTTGCAAGTAAGGAGCATATTATGTTTTAAAGGAAGGGATTCTCAAACAATAGAATATTTACATTGTTGGCCTTAAATTGTTTATATTAGTGAACATTGAAAATGTTTAAACAAATAATGTCTAAATTCACATTACATGCTTTAATCAAAACAACATGTTTTATCCATTTTGGTAATGTCTTCAAATAAAGACAGTGATATTTGGATACATTTGTGACTAAGAGTACAAAATATTGGTAAATAGAACATTAATAGAAAAATTATGCGCCAAACACGTACATTTTAAACGTGAGACTACATATGGTTATTTGCAGTAGACAAACGCACAGAGTATGAACGGTAGTCGTTGTCACCTGCCCAAAATGAAGGCTGCCCAGTTCCTGGTGGTAAAGCACTCACTCAAGGTCTAGTGGGAACATACACAACCGTTATCGATGATCTAACTGAATGCAACCAATGTCTAATATATTGCACGTTAGCAGCCAGCATAATGATTCATTAGGATTTGTTAAAACATAACTGTTTTGTCTATATTAATTTGTCCGAGGACGACCTTGCGTTTCAGACTCTATAACTTATAGAATAAAGTCAATTCGGTCTCGAAAACCATCTGTGTATTTTTTGTACTCCCTACATCCATGGTGTCACGTGTTCTCAGGTTTTGTAGCAGAAATAACATATTTGAATTTCTTCGGCATCAGTAAAGTAAATTCAAAGTAATTTTAACTTGAAACGGTGGAGCCCAATACATAAATGTATGTTTTTCGATCTCGATAGTTGCCACCCACAAAAAAATAGTTTTTCATCAGCTTTTAGCGATTGGCTGACTTTGGATGGCTTAAAAGCCTAAATATATAATGAACGTTACAGTAAACCTAGAAATATCCATTCGTTTTTACAGATTTTACCTTCAATAGCTCACACAGGATCAATCTACCGTGTCTTAAGGCGAAGTTAAAAATCGAAGAAGGTAGTCCTAGGAAAGTTCATCTTAACTACTAAATAAGAAAGTAACAGCAAAGTTTCCGGTAAATTGTACGCAGTTTCCCTAATAATGGCTGCTATTATATTCATGACGCTCTCTGAAATTTTATAATTTGTTTCTAGTTCGACGGTGGCAGCATCGGCACCCGCCTTTAACTAGGCTTCCTTTATGCATTCAAAATATAGGTTCAGTATGATCAGTTGACTGCTTCGTACCACACGGTAAACCTGATGACCAATCGCCGTGCCGGATGCTTTCGATGCAGAAGGAAGCATGGGTAATCTGCAATGCCTTCTTTTAAACATTCCCAATTAGTGGTCTAATTAGATAGTCCGATATAGGGTTTTTATTTATTTTCCTCATACTTTTCGCGCAGTGCCTCGTATTTCGCCCTTTCATCCGAACGGCCTGACCACCCCGTTGACAAACGGGACGGTCCAAAAAGTGGGGATAAAACCAGTTAAGATGCGGGTAAACTAAGTGGAGGATAAGTAATTAGCATTTGGTTGTGTTACTGGAATCGAAAAACCCACGTTTGATCACTTCACTCACTAAACGTAGATAGCCTGCAGGCAGCAAAGTAAGGCACAACGAAAGGAAAGTGGGTAAAATTTAGATTAAACTTTTTTAGACAATTCGAACGATTCAAACCAAAGAATTCAAATTTTGCGGTAAAAAAAATTGACCTGTTGTGATCGAGACACAATTGACCTACTGTTCACATGAACATTTTAAGTTTGAAAGTCCTACTTAAAGTGCAAATGAGAGAAATAAACCCATTTAAGATATCTTAAACTTTTTCCTCAAAAAAGATTTATATTAATGCTTTTTTTATAAAAAAAAGATTTTATCCCCAAAATGTTTTTCAATATGATGTGGCCAGGCATCTGTGCATAAGGTTTCTTGTTGCAAGCTGTATGCTTTCCGTTGCAGATTAATCCTTTATTCTTGTTCATCAGCGGAAAGATGCTATGTTTTATTCTTAAAATGTATGTGGTTTCAAAAAGTTATTTCTAGTTTAAAGGGTGGCGCCAACAAAGCACCAATTTAATGTTTACTGCACGTTCTTGACATATATCGTTATTCAAAACGCATCGATACATAAACAGCAATCACTGCTGAACAAAAAAAGTTTATAAGCTGCTAAATGAGCACTAGATTATATATTTGTGCGCATGGCTTCTATCATTTGTATTATCATTAAAGATTATCGATAAGAACTATAAACATGCACACTTAATAGGTTTCCATTTTTTGCCGAGCGCCATTCCGTAGGTAGGCTAAAAGACATGCATATTTTCGTTGAACGGTAAAATAAAAGAAAACCTCACCTAAGTCATCCATCGGAACCGTAAACGCATGTTCTATTTTCAGTTGTGATTTGATAAGATTCGTAGGCAACCCGAAATAGGTCGTTTTTCGTTTTAGAATGCATATTTTCTGGCACATGAACCAGACTGAGATACGTTTTACAGGGCAGAACAAAACAACTGATTGAGTAAACAATGCAAGTGACTGCCAAGTAGACATTTTTTAGCGTCCAACCGCAAGTTAAGTTTGCAAATGTCACACGTAAATTCGTATATCGTCGAATACAACCTTGTTTTTACGTGCTCCGCAAAATGCTCCTGTATTAAGTGCAGCGTTAAGAGAAAACCTTTATCATCTTACCCTGTTTGCACCCAAATGTCCTTATTATACCATTTTGTAAAGTCAGTAAACTTCCAACTAATATTAAAATATATTCCTAGCCTGATTGTCTTGGTAACGATAATCTTTGATGTTTTTTATTGTAATCTTATGAGATGGGTTCAGTTTGTTAATACGTTTCTTATGATTGTCGGCCTCAGTGCGTAATTTATTTGCCAATGTGCCTAGCTGCTACACCTTCGTAAAACGATTTCTTCCGTTCATACTCTGTGCGTTTGTCTACTGCAAAATAACCATATGTAGTCCCACGTTTAAAATATAAGTGTTTGGCGCATAGTTTTGCTTTAAATGTTCAATTTACTAATATTTGTACTCTTAGTCACGAATGTATCCAAATATCACTGTCTTCATTTGAAGACATTACCAAAATGGATAAAAATGTTGTTTTGATTAAAGCATGCAATGTGAATTTAGACATTATTTGTTTAAACATTTTCAATCTTCACTAATATAAACAGTTTAAGGCCAACAAAGTAAATAGTTTATTGTTTGAGAATCCCTTCCTTTAAAACATAATATGCTCCTTACTTGCAACGTACGATTGGTTTATTCTAAAAAAAGTTAAAAGAAACCAGTTTTGGTTACCCGTGGGTCCAAATGGACACTCAACTGACCAATCAGCTATAAGGTTTTTCTATTGGTCCAATGCAAATAACTTGCTTAACTTCATTTGGTTTTTCAGAAACTATTTAGGTCAGATATCTGGGATTTCTTTTCTATGCAGATGGATATTTGTGAAACAATGGCACATTATTAAGGTAGGTCAGTTAAACTAGTTCTCAAGGACGGAAAAAATGGATGAAAAATGTAAACTTATCATGACATATCTAAAGCTTATAACTCCTTTGGAACATCCGTTAGGGATATGTGAATTTTTCTTTTACAAAATAAAATTGTTAAACGTTACCCATTTATCGTCTATACAACACCTCCTGTGATATAAATGCGAATTAAACTAACTTTTTTGTAGAAAGTGTATTATTGTGATGGTATTTGGTTCGTAGACAAATATGACAGCATTATTTTATCGGAAGGAAGTTCTGAATTTATAATGCTATATTGTTAGAATATTGTTTCAATGAAAATAATTTCCACATAGTACAAGACACTTCATATAAAATTTTTGGGAAGTTATTCATATTAATTTGTGTAGTCTAATTTTATAATGCCAAAGTTCCTCTTCTACTTGATATTAACATTGACTATTTATAAGTAAATAATTGCTAACCTGGAAACCGCAGAGTTTCTTTGACAACTATGAGGTGATACAATAAGAACACGCAAATTATTGTTGTCCATGAACTACTCGCACTGTCAAAACTAAGTGGTTTTACGTTTTGTCCTAAATTAGTTAATTATCCAACGTTAATGAAAGAGTAAATGGGCTGCTACCCATTTTCACCCTTCCTTTCGGAGAATTTCCAAATTTTTTGATGCAATTCTAAAAGAAGATACACAGTTTACCATCATTTTTTTAACTTGGCGTTCAAAACTGATCAGGCGCACCTTTCACTTGATGCTCATATCAGTAATAAGGAAATTTCCTTCATAAATAGCCAAAGAAAAGCTATAGGGCTTTTTAACCGCACATATTCATTTATATGACATGATTTACAACAACAGGGCGACATAAATGACGCTTAGTTATTTTGGTGTAGAACACTTAAGGTCCGAAACATTTGTCTGCCGGTCAAATGTCCAAAGCTCTAGAAAATGAGACCCGGGCTGCTGAGCTATGAGATGAGAACATCCGTGAACGCGCACAAAAACAATGACTAATTTATTGTTTTTAGTGTTCACTGCTTATGCCAAAAGGTCATTCACTAGCAACCTGCCCTTATTTTAACATATCTGCCTTTTAGTAAACGCTTCAAAGGGCCGGCGTCAATGAGCTTATCTCAATAGAAACCTGTGAGATAAAGATAATTTGAAACAAGCTCTGTTCTAAGAACAGTGAGTAGGTGAAATGCTCAGTTTATAGAAAGTGGCAGCAAATAGGTTTTTTGACCCAACTAACCGGAAAGGAACTGTTGTTCTACCCTTCACAACCGGCAACGAATACAAAAGTCCGGGTATGGGTAGCTTGGCGTGTATGAAGGCGGGAAAGGTAGGTGCGTAATGCGGTGTAATTTGGCACTTAATTACCCTACTTGAACAATGCCAACAATTTGGCACCAGTTCGTTTTTAAAACGTACCCTACTCCATTGCCACCGATCACATATTACAAGCCTGCCTATTGGCTCTGATTGTAAATACCGTAGTTAAATGCTTCATGAATTTTTGCGGGGTTGAACAGGCCTTTGCTGCCTCTCAAGGGTCTGGTTGATCCTACTTAGTGGTTGTAAAAAAAGGTTCATTTTTCCTGGAAAAATATATTGCTTGTATGTGTGCCAATTCAGTTATGCTTTTGACCGTTTTCCAAACTAGTATTTGCAACTTTTTCTCAGACAAAATACCTCATTTCTCTACTGGTTTGATTTTAAATACCGATCGTGACGCATCATGATTCTAATGTGGCTCGATCAAACTGCCAACCTCTAGAATGGGACAAAATAACGGCATACGCGAGCCCATTAAAATGGACCAAGAAGGGACCTGCAGCCTCAGACCATCCGTAAGAGCACTTTGTATAATACCGAATTTAATTTTAAGAGTCATGCTGTTTACTGGCTTCTATCACTACAAAATTGCTGATAAGAAAGTCGATTTCAGGGATGTTTGCATCGAAACAATTCATTAGAGAGAGTCCGTGCTATGTCGAAAGACCAGGATATAATTTTAAAATGTCTATGATAGGACAATTTTGCATGTACAAAGCAGCAGTAGAAAGGTAGGTATTCGGACAGAATTAAGTCTTCAAGTATACGGTTCATACAAGACATTTGTTTGTGTTTACTTAAAATAATAGTAAAATACATCATATTACCATATTTGTACCATTCGGAGGTCGGTTTATGGTTATCTAGTTCAGTCTAGTGATGTAAAAGCCTAGTAAGCAACAATGAAAAAAATCCTACAAGGCCTGTTTCACTGCCTTTTGTAATAAAACTGTTTTCCTAGGGAAATATGTCCAAACTCAGGAAGATGCGCTAGCCAGTGAGGGCAAAACCTATTGGTTACGGTCAATAATAAATAACTTAAAAATCCATTTCTTTCAGTTTGCCCGTGCCATTTGGGAATTGTAAAGCAGACCATTGTCGTAAAACAGGATAAATTTTCATCAATAAACCAGTCGTGACTTTTTGTCTACATTTTTGTGAATTTTTGGTTAAAATAGTTGCGGTTTATTTCCACTTTGGAAGCTTAAACAGGTTTCATAATCCAATCATTGATTGGACCTGTGCCACACTACCAACAATTAAAGATCAGCTTCTTTGAGTAATATTTCAGCTTAGGCTTTAGGTAAGTCAATCCTCTTTGCCCAACCACGCTGCTGAACATAAAATCTGGTTGGTTGGAATCCATATTGTATCCAACCTTACAATATGCTTCAAAATGAACCACCTTTAACGAAAAAAGCAACAACAATTTATCTTCTTAACATAGTTATTTAAGCTTTTAATTATGTTCATTTCGAACAACATAATCAATATTTTCCAATTACTGACTTTTACTAGGTGATATTTTATATTTACTTGCTTTCACCATTAGCTATAATTATTGTGCACTTTGAGATAATTCTAATGCGAAAGTGCTATTCGCTGCGTAATTATACACCTTTACTTTTGGTCGAACTTGTGGCTCATTCATGTGGTTAAAGTTAGCTGATCTAAATTTCGAAAACTTATGTGATACTGTTTGGCGGTTTTAGTAAAGCAATGTAAGCAAAAAATATTCTGACCTATCTGCGATTATGTAGCTTCATGTCAAACCACCTTTTCCACATTTGGAAAAAACGCAGAAACCTCCATTCTTAAAAAAACGTAACGAAACAGAGATTTAATATATAATTAAAAACGTAAAATAAATTAAATAGAAGACAAAAAGGTCAAATTATAAAGTTTAACTAAAGATGACACAGTTTACCAAAGGTCCCACTGAAAATGTTATAATTGGTGACGCAATAAAAGTACTGTATATTTCCCCTTATATAGTGTTCAATGAAGAATAATTTCGCCAGCAAGCTTGAACATGTCACAACTTGAGAACAAGTGGATAAGCGCTTCTTCAATATGGTTGCACTTGACATTAATAATAGTCTCTGCACAAGAACTGCATTGCCATCAAACTGCAGCATTCTTCTCAATACGAGTTTTGCCAACACAGGAGTTGGTGCCAGTTCAAGTCTCTTCACCACATCATTTACAGCACTCTATGGCCTGGCTATTACTTTCGTCCTTGCAGTCGGTGTTGTTGCGAATCTCGCAGTCATCTTTGTAATCTCCAAGACTGCTAGCCTTCAGACGACCACCAACATCCACCTCATTGGCCTCTGTATCACTGATTGTATTCACCTTGCCAGCGCACCCATCCTCTTATCTGTCCTGATTCTGCACGACTTCGTCTTCAATGACTTTGTCTGCAAATCCTATATGTTGGCCCAGGGTGTGAACTGGTTTGCCGGCACCTTTCTGCTCAGCTCCATGTCTGTGCACCGCTATCTGAGCGTACGGAAACCTCGCGCTCGACGCAT
The DNA here is from genome assembly GCA_017591395.1 of Schistocephalus solidus. Taxonomy (NCBI): domain Eukaryota; kingdom Metazoa; phylum Platyhelminthes; class Cestoda; order Diphyllobothriidea; family Diphyllobothriidae; genus Schistocephalus; species Schistocephalus solidus. Next base: position 52,359 of record WEDG01010540.1, on the reverse strand, counting down.
TCTGCATCGCAAGCCCTGTGCCCTCCTCACCGTCATTCTCCTTTGGATCCTCGCTTTCACCCTGCTTTCCCCTCTGGCCATATTTTCTACAAAACTTGAAACACCATATTTAGACACCCGAACCGGTGAGATTGTTGTACGGGGAGCCTGTGTCATAAACTGGCGGACCAATTGGTTCCCAGGTAATCTATCTGAGGCAAACCTGACCACCACTACAGGCACAGGAAGTTCTAGTGGTGGCGGTGGTGGATCTAGAATGCCCTATCTCAGCCGGATCTTTTCTGCCTATACATTCATCTTCGGATTCCTCCTACCGGTCGTAATCAACATCGTGGTCTACTCCCTACTGGTGAACCATGTGCGTCTCAATCGCCAGCGTGTCCTACGGCGACAGGGCAGATGTGCACATCCAGTCTGCTCACCAGTTTCAGTAGTATCAAATGCAGCCATCGATAAAAAGGAGACCTCCTGTTCTAGAGGCTCCGGTATAGTACTCGAGACCAAGTCCTCAGACTCACTAACTCCCAAACCGGAGACAGAGCCCGCCGCACCAATAGGGGTGGTTACATTTGTCAGCAGGTCAGAGCGCAAGAGACGGAAGCTGCCCTGGAAGGTGGCCTCTCTAGTGCTGATTTACGTTACCTTCTGGGCCCCTTATTGGATTCAACAAATATTCCTTATATTCCTGAGGGAGTTGCGATTCTTTGCTTGCCCAAGGATGGCATTCATTACTCAGTTGCTGGGCTACTGTAATTCTGCGGTGAATCCAATTCTTTATGCCTGTCTTTCCACACCGTTTCGACGAAGCTTGGCAAAAGTACTCTTCCTGAAATGCAACTGCGGTTGGAGAGCTAACGGTAGCAATACATTTGGTAGATCTCGAACACGAGAACATGGTGTGAAAAAGGAACATGAATGTGCGTTGCTGTGTTGTCCCTTCCTGTGCAGGTGTTTCTGTGAGTATTAATCCTCACTCTGTGGACTGTGAATGTGGCCTTGAAACAGAATGCTATTCCGGTGTGCCATCCATTATCTGAGTGTACTGCTGCCATAAATATTTAATACTATTGTTTTTGCTTGTCCATCGATTACGAAAGATATGCTAATATTGTACACGTGGTTTGCATATTTCCAGCAACTACATACAGATTCGCATCGCAGATAGATGTCTGCACCGGCTTGCAGTTTCAGCGGGCATTTAAATTTCGAGGTCCCGTGAAAGTTTTTCGTATTTGGCCGTGCAACTGGGGTTACCTGAAGGACTAAGAAATATCTGTAAGGTCTATCTTACCAATGATTATCTTCCCTACTAGTTCAAATGTCTGCATGATAGCCTTAGCTCAGAAACGGATATAGACAACTTGCATGACTGCCTACACAGGACGCCTAAAAGCCCATCAGCATAAGGTGCTCCATATTCAAACGATGATGCAAATCAGGGTAGAGCTTTCAGGACTAAAAGTTGGGATAATTATATTTGAAGGATTGGTTTCCCAGAATAAATTTTAACAAAGCAAAGCTGACAAAATAAGCAGAATTTTATGACGTCATAAAATTTCGTGACCTCTTATTCAACTGATAACGGTCATTACCTATTAATAATTTAAGATAAACTGTCCAATTTTACATTGACCTAGAGAGATGAAACGCGATATATAAACAAACTATAAACTGTGGGTCTGAAACATTCGGCTGCACATGCTGAGACGGAAACGGGAGGAGAAAACTTATCGAAGCAAACCAGTTCAGATTTCAGACTTAGGCCTGTAGGTTCATATAGTGCCAGTCTGTTTAGGGTACCAAAATAACATAAGCCAGGAGTACCGTTACGACCAATTGCATCAATGGAAAATTAAGCGCAACATAGGCTCGCTCAGTGGTTGAAACAAAACTAAATTGAACTTATCAGACGCAATCTGGCTGTTTTCAATACAAAAGACACCGTCTCTTTCGAAGAAGAGGTAAAGAATGAAAAATTTATTAATTAAGCATATGATCTCATTTGACAGTGCAGAGACTGTTCTCAAACGTACCATTCGATGAAACCATTTACATAATTTGTGATCATGCGGTCAAAGCATGCCTGCGCGAAACTTTGGGAAATACTAAAAATGCATGAAAAATGTGAAGTTCCTGTTCACTTGACAGTTTTATCGGCAAATCGACGGTGTATCTATGGGCAGTCCATTAGGGCCAGTCCTATCGGACATCTTTCATGTCAAACTTCGAGCTAAAATTAGGCCAAAACTTACCAAAACTACATTTTAAAGATGATATGGTGATGACATTTTGGCCAAAGTAAACAGTCCAAAAAAGGGGGAATTAATACTGAAGGTCAGAAATAAGTCACACAAAACGATAAAATTTACGATCATGCATGGCTAGCCTAACACATTGTCTTTCTCAGGCGTTCTCGTATGTATGTGTGCAGATGGTTGTTTTCAGTGGTTAATCTATAGAAAAACCACAAGGAAAGTTTGAAATATGCATTTCCACAGTTTCGTTCCAATTCAGAGAAAACGAAATTTGGTTATGTGCCTGGTCACTGAAGCCACTCGTTTTTATTAAATCAGATACGATCGGTAGTGAGATCACTTTTCTGAAGAAACGGGTATCCAGAGTGATTCATCGATAAACATCCCCATCTTAGAAAACAAATTTCTACCGCAATATCCGTTCAGAGAAAGCCTTTGATCATCTATCTCCTTCTTAAAAATGACAGTGTCAAATTTGATAAAGTCATGACTTCGATGCGCGATTGAACGAACGAAAGCCGCCTGTAAGTTGTTGCTTAAAAGCACCATAAGGGAGCTTCCAGTTAGACGGACCAAAGAACGTCTGCCTATACACGTCAAATCAAATTTTATTTATGAAGTAAAATGAAGTTGCGGTTTCAAAAACAATGGATGCAGGCAAAGGCAGTTGGAAAATCTGCCTACTGAAAACACGCCGAAGTGAAGCGAATTGCACTGTTTATCTGATCTGGTTTCCTTCGAGATGTTTTCCTTCCCCTTTAACTTTTGCGTCTCACCATGTGCTCCCGCATGTATCAGACCCACCGTTTTATGCTTTGTTTACCTATAACGTTTCATCCCTCTAGGCTGATGTATATGTGAAATGTGTATCTGGAATCTTTAATAGTCAATGACTTTATGCTTTTGAATAATAGGTCACGAAATTTTATGACGTCATTAAATTCTGCTTATTTTGTAGGTTTTTCCTTGTTCAAACTTAATTCCGGGAAAACAATGGTTCGATTTTATTAAATTGTGTTAGTCCCTAACTCACCTGCCAGCATTGACGCTTATGAAGTATTTAACTACTGTGACTTTGCTGCCAGCGCAATGAAACGCAAATTGGTTTGCTTATTTCAAACGCATCTTAAGCACGAAATATACAGAAGAATAAACTACTATTTCCCATGGAAACATATAATCAACATTTAGGCTCTTTTGTATCAGCAATAATTTCCATTGCCATTTAACTGGAACAGACTACTGCTATGGCAAACCTATATAAAAGACTTTTTTCGAAGGTTATTCTACTTGTGGTGTTTTATTTACTCGATGTTTACATGGAAAAGCATTCTGTACATGTAAAACACCAGGTTACTTAGCAAATAGACTGTTACACCTTTTCGGAATCATCCACGTTTTTAAAAAACAAAGTATTTATTAATAATGTAATAGTAATTTGTATACCCCAAAATGCCTTTTTTTAAATAAACCTCACTTATATACATCTATAAAACGTTGGAAAACACTGTGCAGATTGATTTCAAATAACTTGCATTTTCTCAGGAAATCAGTGAGATTAATTGATATACGAACGTCAAGGTACAGCGAGTAACACGACAAAAATACAGAACTCTAATACCTTCAGCGCGTTTTCATGGCCGACGAATATCCTCGTTACTTCATCAAGTGCAGCGGGCTGGCAAAACCAAGACAAAATCTGTTAACAGCAGAGCCAAAAGTCTGGCGTGCACTGCCACACATTGAGGGCGTCTCTGAGGAAGTTTCCCGCCTGCTCAGACGGCTGGGGATCGAAATCGCCCATCGAACTGATTCATCCATTCTGAATCTACTTATGAGACCGAAAGCCCCCTTTCACGAGGTGAGAGGTCAAGAATCATCTATCGGATCCAATTTGAATCCTGTGAAATTAACTAAGTCGGAGAGATAGGGAAGCGGTTGAAGACTCGTGTAACCGAACACATGCGGGCCATAAGGAGAATGGACGCATTCTCCCTAGTGGTAGAACACTGTGCAGAATCTGTTCGCCTTCCAAAACGCTGAAATCCTGGGTCGAGGAAATGACCGCGTAACCAGGGAAACAATCGAAGCCTGGCACATGTAGACTTCGTCGATCAACCGGTGTGTCGCCCTTCCGGTAGCCTACAAAGCCCTCCGGGCGGAGCCCATCGAACGTAAGAGCAAACACGGAATCAGGCCAAACGTGAATCCAACCACAGGAGTACCAAGGACGGACATGCACGAAATTACGCAACAATTCGAGGCCGACAAATGTGCAGTCATGACTAATGGGGCATAAATTACTACCCCGACAGATGAGGAGACATGCCATCAGGACACAAACAGGACTATCAACCCAGGGCGCCAATTAAAGGCAATGCGGACGCGGGCGATGGCTGCCAACTCTCAAATGCCGCCCCTCAACTAGAGACTTGCCAACTGACAGAAAATATCCTTCTCCCCCCTACTTCGCCCCCGTCACTATAGATATGCTTCCTGTGTATGCCGGTGATTAACTCCAAAGCCAAGGACTCCCCCACCCGATCCAATCTACAGTATACACGGTTAAAATAAACCCGTAAAAGAAACTCTGTTTTACAAAATGGCTATCACACCCTATAAATACTGTGAGACGTGGTACGATACTCACCTCCAACGATGGAAGCTTGTATGCTTTTTAAACGTCAGGATCATACACCTATATTCCCTGAGATCGCCATTTCTTCTTATTTATGTCCGGGGATGCGCATCTTTGCTGCATTTAAAACTCTGACAGTTTTTTCAGTAGGTTGCAATATAACACTTAAATTGTCACTGTGCTAACTAACATTATTCTTCCATTGCAAAGAACAACTTATAGTTATACGAGAAGCTTACTGCAAGGAGCTTCCACTTAACTAGGAACTAAGAAAAGATTTGAGCACTTTTGCAAAGAGGATGAGCGCAGTTTGGGTCACCCTAATGTTTAGAACCCAGGTTATTAAAATTTGCCGTTTATTTTTGTTCGTTTTTTCACATTAAATGATTCGTTCACGTTGCATTCGTCACTTATGGCACTCAACGTCCCTGACATTACCATATGGTAATTTGCGAGTGCCGTAACAATTAAGCTGGGACAGGGAACGATCGGGCAACTACTGCTGTATTTTGGCAACGCGCCTGCCCACACAGCTCTCAATTTAAACCAGTGTTTTTCTAGCAATTATACCACAAATCCTTAGGCAAACTGTCCCTTCGACATCTATTTGTTCTCACAAATAAAGAAAAATATGAAAAAAAGCGTTTTCAGCAGGTAGAAGTTGTTTAAAAAAATGATGGAAGCACGATGCAGCGTTATCTATAAGGAATATAATTCTGTTTCGAACAGTAGAAAAATCCCTTGCGACAACTGCATATCCTACACCATACAGTTTTGCAAAGGAAATTAACCTTTTAAAGATATTAAAAAGCATTCGCATTTTGGGGGTTTCTACCCAAATGTACATCTGGCAAATGTACAGTGATGTAAAGGTGATAGAGCACTTAGCACATTTACTTTCTAGATTTATCATCCTAAACGTAACAATATATTTTCTCAAATGAAATGTTAATGGATAAAGCACGAATATTGGCTACGACTTACGCATTCTTATTTTTTAAATCACATCACAAAGAGCTAAATTGGGTAGAACTATCCCTGTGCGAGGTGAATCCGCAAATTTTAGGTAAACCTATGTGCATCATTCGAATGAACTCAAAGATAATAATTGTGCATGCAATTTACCATGAAGGTGGAAGAAAACAACATGCTGGCCTTCCTTGACGTCCTCGTCTGCCACAAAAATTGTGGTTGTTCAAAGAAAAAATTTCAATAAAGCAGCAAATACGATGTAAGTTATGAATATCAACATCAACCACCCAATCAGTCACAAACACATTGCATATATACGCTATATCGGCGTGTTGATTGGCACTGAAGCAAAGCGCAAAAGAACGTTGCCGAATTAAAAAATATATTCGATGGGTGTTAAGAGAAAATGTCTCCTCGCTTAACTTCATCAACCGGAGCATGCGCAAACTAGACAAGCGACAAAATCACACCGAATCTAAAAATTGGTGAGTGATTCCATACGTCGAAAACTATAAAAGACCGTCAGACGCCTTCTCGCAGCGATTGGCGACAATGAATGAGACCAAAGGAACCACTGCCGCGCAAGGAAACCTCTGGATTTGGTTATGCGCTAAGGTATAGCTCTGGGCGAAACAACTCCGTCGGAGAAACTGTAAGTTTGCTTCAGACGCGACTTACCGAACACCATGTAGCAGTGTGACGAATTGACGCCAATTCTCACGTTTTGGTTCATTCAGCGAGAACCAGACAGAGACGTAAGTTTGATGAAACCAAAATTAACTCAAGAGTTGATTATCGCGAGAGCCGTCAGAGGCTTGAATCATCTTCTACAGGCCCAGAGTCTTTCAACAATTGCAATGACCTCCCCACTCATATTCGGTGTTGAGGCTTAAATTGGCCAGAGCAATCAGCCTCTCGAGGACCGATTAGAAGAACACATTTTCTGATGCCAGTTCTGGTGACCCAGATGTCCGAGCAATCATCAGTACATTCTATAACAGGGGTGCCGAACGTTTGGTACAAAATGACTCACATTCCGGCCGTCAAAGAGTCAACGCACCAGAACGCAATCATCTTCGATGAAGGGGTGACGTTAAGTCCCAAAAGCATGCACTAGCATAGTGAATGCATTCTATAAATACCACAACTCAAAGTGTACGATTAACCCGTATCTGATACCATCCTTGACGATGGTTTCGAGTTGAAATCCGAAACGTTAGGCGAATGAAGCTCTTATCACAGAGATAGTATCAATTTATTCTCAATTTCTTTCTTGGACTTGCATTTTCAGTTGTATAGGCCATTGAGCATGAATCCGATAGACGTTAAATCGATATGTCTTATAAACATAATTGAGCATGTTTTGCTCGGAATAAGCAACTCCAACTGTTACGTATATTGAACTAAGTGAGGAGTGAAACGTTTTAATGATGAAGCATCATCAGGAATCTGTAATTTATTTGTGAAAAATGAAGTGGTTTTTGCCTGATGAGAACCTTTGCTTGCCATTTCTAAATTTCTTTTTGGACGTCTGTGGATTGTGTACTATGTTGCCTCTACCGAGTGACCGAATATTAACCCCTTATAGTTGTAGCATAATTAACAAAATAATCGCTCAAGTTCAAGGAGGATACTCTTTTATGGACGTGGATGTATAGTTGCCCCGATTGAATGGACGATACCTGTTTGAGTATTATGAAAATACTGAGGTAGACGGTATTGTCTCTGATTTTGTCGTCTTTTTTAAAATGGAAATTTCAGAACCCCTTTTTAGACTGATAATAATGAATAAATAATCATTAAAATCATGAATGTTCCCATCTGAAGATAACCAAAAACAACAATTCTATGGATTCAGTTTGTCAAAGGTCACTGAGCACGGATATGTGTCCTTGCAAATGAATTAAACGGGCCTTTTGAACGTAAAATCTTTAAATACGACAGCGCAGGTGCAATCATTTTATTTTAAACTGACACACCGATATTTAAAACAAAACATTTGCTAACATCAACATGTTGTAGGTAAGCACAAACACACTTAGTAAAATGTCTAGTCTTTTAAAAACGCAACACTAACAAAACTTGTTGACTGAATCCATTGTCAGCAATGTAATAATAGCGCATGTAATAGTTTAAGCAAAAAAGTGTATTTTGACAGCTTGGCAGGCGGAAATTCATGAAATTTATTTCATATATGTCAAGCAATATATGACAAGGGACTTAAGATGCAGTAAAACGATTTGATGATCGTAGTAGATATTTATGTACATGCATGTTAATGGCAGAAGTACACGCCACATGTAAAAAACCAACACGGAGAAAGTGCTAAAATATATTTTTCACAAAAACTATACCTTGCATATTGATATAATTAATTATTTTTGTAATTTTAATTGAGGCAATGTTCAAAACAATACAAAGAGTTAAATTATTTGTGTTTAAAGTAGTGATTACGAAATCCTGTGGCATGAATCTGACTGCAGAACATGCGAAAATATTGTTCTTATACGGAAAAAGGAACGATGTTTTATAAATGCCTGATAACTAATGAAACTTGCTAATCCAAAACTGTTAAGAGAAAGCAGTTCTATCATCTCTTATGCTTTATCCAAAAATCGATGGTGATATATTGTTCAACAGATTAAATAACCTCAAGTTTAAATTGTTATTCTTTAAAAAAGGAACTATGGTTATATATATAATAAGCCTTACGCGCTTTTCTTCGACAAAAGCAAACTGCGTATCTCAACATAATAGTTGTCAAAGCATTAAATAATGGTTTTAAGTTATGTGCGCAAATGTGTTCATTTCATTGTTCATTGAACTTAGTTCGAGAACCAAATTCAAGACACAAGCTACCGTACCATCAAAAGGTCTACATCGACTCAGATCAAATGTACTAACTTGATTATATCCTTTTGATAAAATGCTTCACTTCAACATAACAAAATCACTTGCTGAAAAGTTGTTTTTAAATGGAATAAATATGGACCCGAGGATAAGCAAACCTAAAAATGCACATATTTTCATATGACCTTCTTTAAAATAAAGTGATGAAAATCACCATGGAGAAAATGAGTAATCTCAGCCACAAGATTAAAAAGTTTTAACTTCATATAAGTGAATTGAAAAAACTCCTGCTTTGTGACAAAAATCTATATCGGTAAATTTTAAATACACTTTTGTCGCATGCAAAACTTGAGAGAGTTGTATACTTCGTGACATTTATTTCCAGCTTACGCACCAGAAAGTGCCACTTAAGTCCCTACTGTCTTAGTCAGCAGTGTTTATCATCCCCTATGTGCCAGCATTTGCCCATGCTCTGAAGTTATCTACCGCTGATAAGGAATGAAGTGGTGTACTGCAGCTTATGCATTTGAAATTATCTACTGATTTATCAGACCCTCGGACTGGACTTATGGTAGGAATTTGGCAGGGAAGAAGGTGGGTTTAACAATAAATAGGGGATCACAACATGCTTCAAATGAAGTTGTAGAAAAATACTATAATTTCATAAATGGTTGATTTGTGTATTTTGTAGGTGAACAAAGTTGAAATACAAAATCCTTTTTACTTAATTTCACCATACGTACCCCTAGTCAAAACTAAATAGCATGCTCGGATTCCTGCAAATCACAAACAGCCTTAGTTCAACGGAGCCGCGTCACCTAGGACCTATCGTAGTTGGCTGAATTTTTTCAACGCACAGAATGAGATAAGCAGATTATCTGCTGAGTGCCCATAACATGGCGTAGTAATATGTAAGAAAACAAGACTGAGAGGTAAAATGCCGAAATAATAAAATGATTAAATTTTCATTATGCTCATTTAAAGCTATTTTAGTCCACCCAATATTTGTACCACCGAACAAGCTACCTCATATTATTTTGAAGGTTAAAATATTTCGAGGAATATTTTCGTTGAGCTTTCAGAGAAGACAATGAAATAGCTGGTCCGGGATATATCCACTGCAGTGGGGAAAACCCTTCAACGTCATGCTACATTGTTACCTTTCAAGCAAATGTTATTAATCTTAATCGTAACATACAAAAATGCCAAAGTATAGATTTGAATGTAAAATAGATTAGAGATAAATAAGGACTGATTTCCGAAAAGCTTAAACGTTTATCGGACGTTTAAGCTTCCTAAACGTTAATCTACATATGAAAAAATGATGAAGAAAAGTACAAAACAGCTTATTGTCCCTCAAACAATTTCATTTCAACATGTGTAGAATGCAGAACCACGTAATAATAATGTTAATTTCTTCAAATTATTATTTGAATAAAAAACATAATGTCGGTGATCGAACTCGCGGGATAATAGCCTAAGCGCTCAAATAGGTTTTTGTGTGGTAAGCATTACATTGGCCAGCCTGTACTGTTAGCAACTGTCCGAGGTTATCTCATAATATTTCAGTAACACCTACATGTCGGCTTTTTATTACAGTTTTTGGTTGCCTTAAAATACTGTGCTTGGTAAGGATGGCTAAAGAACTGTACTTCATATTTCAAAAGTATTATTCCAAACGTTTCAGCAGGAAAAGTCTTATATTGATTGCAAACAAAATTAAGCACACAAAATCACCTAATATAGACCGATTCGAAAGGACAGGCCAAAGACAGTAACATCATGACAAATTGTCCTTGAATGCGTCGCAAAATGAAGAAATATTGGACTTTCTTTGAAAAGTTACCAGTGTCGCACAATGATTTCCTAATTATTTTAGTTCGACTTTACAATTAGAGCGAAACATCGGTATTTAATAGGTTAAATAGGCCAAACGATATATTTAAGAACATTTGTATACAAATGGAGAACTGCAAATGGCAGCTCAATTTCAGAGGCCCGCCCGAGACGAACAAAAGCAGCATAATTTTCAATTTAAATTGTGAATGCAGTCAAATATTTAAACACTGTATCTTAAAATAAGGGATGTCTTTTAAAAAAAACGTGAACTGTTTTCTGCTGAAATGAAAACCTCAAAAAGCTTATGGTTTGTTTAACAGTAGTTTTGAATAAGGTTTATGATGACTGACAAATAGTCATTTCAATCCTGTGATATCTAAGACTGTTGATTGGTATAAATATTTTCAGTTGTTCATTTTGATGCCAATACAATAACATTTGATAAGAAATGGAGGAAAAGCGAAGTGTTTATATTTTGGAGCAAAGAGCGTAGTGAAGTGATTTATTCGGGGCAGTCTAAATGCGAAGCACACGTAGTACGTGTAAATTTCATCGGCAGTTGTGCGGCTAGCAACTTTATCGTCATGTCGGCCATGGAAAACAGACTGCCTAAACAAAACAGACTGCTAACAAAGCACCGACTTCGATAACCTAATCGTCACAGCCTCGGCTCTTACTAGAACTCGCAATTTTTGGCCTTTAGGGTTGTGTGCTGAAAGGCTTTTAAGCGTCCACTTGGTGGTGCATGTCCAACAGATGTGCGGGAATTGTAGTTGAAGTTGCGTAACCTTAGCTTCCAACGTCTTATTGTTCAGGCAAGGCATTGCGCTGCACAGGACTAGGTGAGTGAATAAATGCCAAACAATGGGGCCTGCAACGGCAGCCGGCCTCACCAGCCTCCCGTCTTCAGCTGTAAAAGGGGACCAGCACACAAATGTCAACTAAATGTACTTATTTCGAAGTCCTTCTCTACAGAAACGAATCATTTTCAAGATTCCTGGAGGTGTAGTATTTAAGCAAAAATGCTCAAAACAATCCTGAATAATGACATTAAATACGTCTAGCTCTGAAAAGGCATTCACTTATGATGTTTTTTAGTGAGTTAAATCAAATTCTTCAGCACCAAATGCAAATGTGAGCTATAAGACAGTCAAACATGAGCAGAAAATCACTCACAAAAAGGAATATTTTCAAATAGTTTACATTTACTATTTACCCAAAGGTTTCTTTAAAAGAACAACGGACAATGTAAAATTTTATTTCTTTATTCTTTCTTTGATAAAGGTTTTTAATTTAAGCATAATATTCAGAGTATTAAGAAACTAACAGCGAAATAATTTGAAATTTAAGCAACCTCACATTTATGACGCTGACGCTAAATAGAATAATAATTTCGAAGTGCAGAGGTTTTTTATAAGACAAATTCGCACAAACGTTTCAATTGTATCCCAATGTTGGCATCCCCTTTTTATAGGTAACGGTATTATGCACCCTGTTTTCATAGGTGTGCGGGTAATATTCTTGTTAAAATTATTGTATATAGCGAGTTTGTGTATCTAACTATACTTGTACAGGAGAGAAGAGGTAACGTAGCCTGATTTCTGAAAGAAAATATTTCTGTATGAGGTTAGTAAATTTCGCATTAAATGTTGGTTAAATTGTTGATCACAAGTTTAAATGAATGGGAGTAGGCACGATACTTTGGATTTTTAACCAGATTTTTAGATCTCACCTTACTGTAGCCAAACAATATAATTGGCTCAATTTGTGCTAGATGCTGATCGAACACAAATACAAAGCTGTAATTTGGGACACGTTGCTCGTAATAGGAAGTTTGCACAGCATGCAACCACAGAGAAAGTCCCATGTTAGAAAATAGTCATCATCGGTTCCTGCAGAAAGAACTGCATACTTTTTATTTCATAAAGTGACTGCCCTGTTACACCTTAAACGAATATTGATGAATTCTGCAAAAAATATATGCCTTGAATCTAGTCGGGTTTTAAAAATCGTGATGATCTTTAGCAAGAAGAAATGGATCTAGTGATGCCACTATTCATATAAACCAGACACGTTTGCAAGTAATATAAAAAGGAAGTTGCATGAAATGCATTTGTGTACTGAATATATTTAAATCTTACTACGTAATCCCATATGGGCAAATATAAAGCAATGTAGCCAATACTTAATTAAATATGTTCTATTTATAAGCTATGGAAAGGGCTCTCTTTATCGCCATAGGCCTTTCAAGATCCTGAGAGGTAATATACTTACCTCCTATTAAAGGCCAAAATTCAGATGACAAAAGAGGCTAAAAATCAACTTAAATAATTTTTCGTGATAATTTGACGAATTATAAAGCAGCTTAACGATTGTTTTCTCCTTCAGGTACACAACTACTATATTCATCCCCTTAAAACCCAAATTTAAAAACAAAACTTTGGAATTCATTGGAATGGCCAAATTGCAATGGAAGATCGCTCCAACGTAAGTTTAAACGATTTGTAAGTCCAATGTAGTCTACCAAATGTTATTTCACTTATTTGACTTAGCTTATTTTATTAACATTTTCTTGCTGTAAGAAGCTCCCAAATATCAAATTATTCGATCAATGTGTGCGATAAGTGAATGCAACTCCATATGCTCCAAAATAGTTGCTCTCACTTACTCTGTTATACATCAAGATTTTATTGCTGTGCAATAGTTGGGCATTATTGCAATCATGAGTTTCGATGCCATTGGACGCGCAAGCATATGTTCATAATAAATACTTTAAAAATGAAAACTCTAACTGCCGAATTAAATATGTGCACACAAAACCAAGCATAAAATAAATGTTGCATACATTCTTTCAAATAGATTTAAATTAAAAATTCTGTTGGTGTTTGAGACTTAGACAATGTGCATGTGAACGGCTCACTAGTTTTAACTAATGAGGTTCGTTTTTAGAAACCGAGTAAAACCAACAAATATCACAGTTGTCGGTAAGAAACCAAACCTAGTGCAAATTTGCAAGCTATGTTTTTCTTATGACCCCCTTGCTAAGATATTGGCCAAGGATTCAAAAAAGGGCATGTACGTAAGGCATAGTGGGAGCAATCATTTTAAATCCCATGTCTTACTGAATGCACTTTATCTCGCTTGGTTGGAGGCAGTGGATGACCAGGCGCGAATGAAAAGCAGCGCTTGTACGGGGTAAGCAGATATTTTTGAAATGTCCAAATGGGAATTTGACCGCAGATAGCGTTTTCCCTGTAGACCTGGAAATAGGCACAAATAGGCCTGGTATCTTTCCACTGAGGCTAGTAAAATTGCCGCTTTTTATATGGGTCCGTCATGTCCCTAAAGAAACCCAATATTTCACCATTTGGGTGCTATGTAAAACATTTTATCCTTGAAAGCAATGAAAAGAATGATTATTTAATTTTATTTCATTAAAATGTGCATTATACATTTCATATATTTCTGTTTTGCAAACTTATTGTATTTAGTTTGCAAAATTCATAGGTTATGAGTAACAAAATTTATTCAAATATATGTTGCCAAGTTATATACGGAAAAGATGGCATTTAATGTCGGTGAAAACAGCAAATTTTGTCATTGGCAAAGGTGCTAGCAAATAATGCTGCTGGCACCCGTGCCATCAATATGTTTTAAGTTTAATGCCAATAGGAAATGTAAATTGCGGTTTGGACATGAAAAAATATATAAAACATTTTGCAAAACGTAAAAATGAACGTGGCATCCGCAAGAGAATTTCATCTCGAATGTTCCAAAAAATCACAATTTTATATTTGCTATTAATGAATCAACATGGGTGTGAAGGCTGCACAAAAATGCAGATTCGTCAAATTCGAGGTCATCTTAAACTACATCATCTTAATTCTGTTGTTCAGTTCCCAGGCAAACTTGAGTTTTCATATACTGATTAACTAAAAAGTTTTATTGTTAGTTTTCAGAGAATTACAAACTGTTCTACAGATATTTTAATAAGTTGCTCGAAAAAATACAACGAAAATATTTTATCGATTTCAAAATTTTATTCAAATGTGAAATTGAAAAGACAATTTGGCAAGTATACGTTAACGTTCGGTAACTTCTCATTAGGCCTTTAGATTTATATCACTATGTTACTTAGTAACATATGCGGGGAAGTAGAAAAAATTTCAAGTTTGTCAAGATGGGGGAGGGAGGGGGAAAGAAACAGAATTGCCGTCCGTTTTCTAATCATGGTCAGAGGAAAGGCGGCCACCGAGACAGGTAATTAGATGCGGACTGTGCCTGTATAAAGTTCTTTCAAGCGCGCAGGACCAGTTTTCGAAGCCTGATTGATGCTGCTTCTGCCGTAGCCAACAGATGGTGTCCAAGTAATTGTACATAGGTGTATTGGGCCTTGTCAAATTACGCGGAAGGCATCTTTGGCATCTGCACCATTATTTTAATTATTTAATTTTAGTTTTAAATTCGCAAATGCCTGTTCACTATTATTTCAACGCTTTCATACATGCGTGGGTTTTGGTTTACGCCTGATTGTCAATCCTTCAAAAAGTTCGACCTTTTTCCTGAAATAGGTCACACAATGTATTTATTGATTTATTGTACAACAAACACGGATACACGTACTTAGTTCACCTCATGTTTACTGCATCCACATTTATTCCCAATGAGCGAGAATTCCCATTATAAAATTCAAAAGACAATTTCGCAAACATCCGGGAACTTTCGGTAAATACTCATCAGCTTTTACATTTATATCACTGTGTAACTAAGTCCAATATGCGGGTAAGTAGAACAAATTGTACGGTTGTCCTGGTAGGGTAAAGGAGGAGAAAGAAACAAAATTGCGGTCCGTTTTCTGATCATGGTATGAGAAATGGTGTCCACCGGGACAGGTAATGAGATGAGGGTAACTGAATTGGCGGCTTTCGGCCCCGGTAATTGTGGGTGCCTGCATAAAGATCTTTTGAGCGCACAGGAAGGGTTTGCATAGCCTGATTGCAGCTTCTTCTGCTGCAGCCATCAAACGCTGTCCAATTAATATTAAATAGGTTGAAAGGACATTGCAAATTAACAGGAAGGCCACTTTGGTATCTTCATGATGGTCTGTGTCTAGCCTTGCGCGAGGACAACGTTGATTATGTTCTTTAGCCGCCCTTTAATAACCAAACTGGAATGGGTTCTCGTACCAATATATTCTAACCCACAGGAGCATGTGAAAGAATAAATGTACATTGAGGTGGTCTGGTCTGGCAGTTTGTCTATGCCCCCTGTGTAAGGGTGGGAGAACAGTAAATGGACATCAGATCCTGGAAAGTTGCTTGGGCGACTTTGTAAGATTTCACATGCTGCATCCTCATGAAATGGGACCTAACGAATAGTTGTTTTATCCATTTTCAACCACCTGGACAAAAATATGATACACTTATTGGAGCAATAGGTGGTGTCCATTGCGAACAAATGCGCAAAAATTTAAATGTTTCCCTACTTTAGAGTTTACACGAAGGCAGACAACAATCAAAGCTCCAAAAGGATTCAATACGTTACGTACACAATTTTTCGTCTATATTTCTTGATAAAACGTCGATTTAATCCTTATAACTTAGTCTTTAGTTTATCTGCTCACGTAAGAAACCCAGCCAAGTAATGCTTAAACCGCAGTTCAAAAAGCTCCTTAATCAAACACACAACCTCCAATCAGATTTGACAGACAGCGTACAATACTGTAAGTCTACGTTAGTTAAATGTTCTTATCAATATTTTGACAGTGGCCAGAAATGTCGAGGCTGGATAATTAAATCACACGTGGAGAAATTAAAAACAAAGATGTCCTTATTAAAGAGAATGGGCGTTGTCTAGATTGACAGAACAGATTATATTATGAAACTACAAAAAAATTTTTGTCAGACAGCGAAAAGTGTAGAGAGATATTAATGAGAAAGATCGGAATGATGAGGTTAAAACACAAATAACAGACTGTTTGAAAAGACTTCAAATGGAAAGTTTTAAAACCTAAACATGACCTAGAGCGCCCCCCTTACAATGCATGAACCTCGATCGTATGGCTTACCAAAGAAATTTAAAGATGACTTATCCTTGTGTCCCTTCCTAGATATGAGGAACTTACCGTACCATGCAAAAGCTAAAAAGGGTAAGCAGATAAACTTAAGCTGAAACAAGATCAGTTAGTGCCACAAAGCTACCGAGATAACTTTGAGTTCGTTGAAGGCGTGAGAGAATTTGACCTGAAGGGCATGATGATGTTATCACTGCATGTCTCGTATCTTTTGACGAATGTGCCAGTCATGGAGCACAGTCAAGTTCATCCATGAATTCATAACTTCCAGTCAACAAAATATAGGAATATCAGTGAATGCGCTCACGTTACTGTTATTAAAATGTACCTTGAGCGTGCAGTTCCTCTTTAACAACAACGTGTACAGATATTAAGACGGATTAGCTATGGGCTTACCCTTGGCCAACTTCTGGCAAATATTTTCATGGGTAAGCTGGAGGCTTTTCAGCTTTGTCCCCAGATAAACCATCTAAAATATTATGGGCGCTACGTGGATAATCTCTTCGCAGTTGCATCTGAACAAACGGATATTTCATCTTAAATGTAAATCATAAATCAGGCGCACCCGACAATAAAATTAACACTGGTAGAGGAACAATCCGGATCGCTCCTTTTCCGGGACGTGGTTTTAAGTAGAAAGCCTGAAGGGAGTATTCAACGTAAAATCGTTCGTATGAAGACATGGTCCAGATAATAAGCCCATTTTGGGAGTTTTCAACGCTAAACCTTTATCGCAATTTAGTTCGCTGTGTGACGCAAATGACGAAACGTATCTGCTTGGCCGATATTATTAATGAAGACCTTAAAGATGTTGAAAAACTGTTCAACTGAATGGATATACGGAAAGGTTTTTGCTAAGAATATTAAAGAAACACAACCAACGCTGCCGGTGCTAACAAAAAACAAGAAACAACTTTTCCTAATGATCCAATTTCAAGAGGATGCAGCAAGTGAAATCTTACGAAGTCGCCGAAGCACCTTTCCTGCAGCTGATGCCCATTTACTGTTCTCCCTTCCTCAACGCAGGGGGCTAGAACAAACTGCCAGCCCAGATGACCTCAATGTACATTTATTCTTTCACATGCTCCTGTGGGTAAGAATATATTGGTTGCACGAACCAGCGTTTGTGTGAAACAGTAAGAGAACACATTCCAGCATGATTAGGAAATGGGCGGCTAACGTACATTATCAGCTCTGTCCTCACACATTTGGTAGACACAGACCATCGTATAGATGCCAAAGAAGCCTTCCGTTTAATTGACAATATCCCCTCAACCTATTTACAATTCATTTTACAGCGTCTGTTGGCTATGCCAGAAGCAGCTGCAATCAGGCTATGCAAACCGGTCCTGAAAGCTCATAAGAACTTTATATGGGCACTGCAATTACCGAGGCCGAAAGCAGCCAATTCAGCCACCCTCATCTAATTACCTGTTCCAGCGGCTGCCATTTCTCTGACCATGATCAGAAAATGGACCGCAATGTTGTTTCTTTCCCCCCTCTCTTGCCCCACCTGGACAGCCGTACAATTTGTTTTTCTTACACGCATATTTGATTTACCTTTGACCCTATTGTGAAAAACCGTTGGGCCGTGGTGAGATCCTATTCCACGCCAGAAACAGTCAGTTGAGCTATGCTTCCCCAGCAGGAGCCACGAGTATGATAACACCTGGGTCAAGTTACACGCACATGCTACTGCTACGTATAGAATCCATGAATTTTAATACAGTAAGCTGACTGCCCAAGCAGGTTTTCTAAGCAATCTACCAGATGACTACAAGGAACAATAAATTTAAAAAGGAGTTTGGCAGTCATCTGTTGGATTCAGATTGATAACTTAGAAAATCGTTCTTGAGCAGTCAGCTTGCTGTATCAAATTCGATGGTAAAGGAGTACCAAGACCCAAGTTTGATTTAACGCATGGCTCCCAGTGTGGCATCGTAGCTCAGTTGCCCAGAGCGTTGGCTGTACTTTAGCCTTTCCATCGCTGGCATGGGTTTAAATTTCACCAAGGCTGCCAAATTGTTTTTTACATATTTCGTTGGGCATTTCCGCTACTCCAAATTATAAATTGGCTCAAGATATAACTTGCTGTTTGAAACAGTTTTCAATTTTTTTAAAAAAGTGATGCATATGAAGTTTATATCCTTTTATGCATGCCCACTATCTTATTTTCGTTTCCATTAATAATTTTGATATTCAATAACCGTGTAACACTAAAAAGATACTTTGTTCTAAAAGAAATACCAAAAGTTCTGAGAAAACTGAAGCGGATAAAAGAGCTGATCTTTTCATATTTCTGTAGTATGGCTCGTGAAAGCTCAGGCTGGTAATCAAGTATTAGAAAAAACATCACACGCTGCAAGCCAAAAAATAACATATGCGCAAAAATATAACAGGAATAAAACAATAATGGAATTTATATTTTTCAAACACAAATATTTACTTCAAATGCCATTTACGTTCAGCCATTCGAAGAACTATATGTTGGGATTCGAAAGATTTTCAAAATTTCAGAGCCCTTCAGGGAAGAAACGCGGCTATCCTAAAAACATCCAAAAGGTTTTAATTGTCCGTAAAATACAATTTCACAGAATTCATCATAAAAAGTGTATGATTTTACCCACTGTGTATAGAAAACTATGAGAAATTGAATGGAGGACTAAAATTAAAATATTTTTGTAAATGGGCACCACCAACGAATATGAAAATGTTCTGGGTTGCAGATCAAAGACTCCAACAAATCACCGCTCATGGATTTGTCACAATACGTAAAAAATGTTGCTCCCATTTTACTTAAATTTGTGGGTGAATCCGCGTCCAGGCCAGTTGCTCATTTTCTGCAATTGTCATTATGTCAGCAACAGCATTAAATGCTGTTAACGGTTCCAGACCTTTTTACCTGTTGCAGTGGGTATTTTGGCCTTAATCCTTGGTGTCTGATAGTTGCTTCTGGTTGATGAAGGGCTCCAATGCCAAGTGGTGAAAAAACGTGGATGACGGCGTCGCAGATGTTTTAATAATATTAAAATGCTCGCCAAAATATGTGGTCGTTGCGATTTCCTTTTGCATATCCTTTTCTTGTCTTCCAACTGAACAAGAAACATTACCAGTTTGCACTCTTATATTTTGGCTATCATCAGTGCGTCTGTATTGAGCTCCTATATATCTACGTTCGTTGATGATTGATTGGGCATTGTTGAAGGTCAATACCTTTGTCGTATATTTGATTTCTTGACTAGATATTTCCTTTGGGTCAGCACAATCTTTGAGAAGACATGGACATCAAAGAAGACCAGCTTGTTGTTTTCTTCCTCACTCCAACCATATATTTTATATCCCAGAATACAGTGTTAAAGCGTTTTATGAGCGTTTAAATTTAATCCCTTTTGTTGATGACGAAAATATAAATTATATTTGAAACATTTGTTTTTGTTTTTATGTGGTGCAAAACCGAAGAATGCAACCGATAAAGAGTCCCATACTTAGTAAACCAATTGGTACGCCCTTCATTTCCTCGACGATAGTTTCGGCAAAAGTGAAGAACATGGTGACACAGAACTGAAGGAATGGAATGACTCAAATGCATGTGAGGAGATTCTGCGTTCCATTGTTTTTACTTCTTCGCTGAGACAACATGGTTTGAACCACCATATTCTGGGTAAAAAAAAAGTAAAGAGGCAAGTGACTTGGAAAGTAACATGACATTCTGTGGCAATAGCCATGCGCATACAATTTCTCCGATAATTGTGGTTACAAATAAACCTTAATATATAAACGAGTGGTCAGGGTTTTGAGACTACAATACAGTAACTTTGCCGGTCCGTACGTGCGAATCCATTTGATGGGTTGAATTTGCATGAACCTAAAACTGACTTTTAGTCCACATTTTTCTGGTGACGCTGGACTATAATGATAACTACATTTTTTTACAAATTGGCATACACTTAATTTTAAAAATAGACAGTGATTATCAAAGAACTGTAGCAAAAAGGTCGTTAATTTTGAAATTTGAAATGCATGCTATTTTCGAGTTTACATTTTCGTCATTTGATATTAGTAGTACAAATAAATGATATTTTCTGGTTATGAAATATTAATTTTTCTGTGTACAGCATTGCAGACAGCTCAACATATATATGCTGCATTTTGTTCTTATATTAACACATAGCTGAAAAAATACTATTTTTTGAACAAGTTCTTTCTGCTTAAGTTGATTTTGCAAAAGAGATGCGATCGAAATAAATGGGGATAAAAATGAACTAATAGGCAGTGTTTAATAAGAGTTATTTCAAAGTGCGTGGGAACTTCATGTGTTATTCGATGTTGGAAGGTTCAAAATGAACTAACTAAAAATAGGAAATAACATCGGGTGATAATTTGCGCCGTGTGCCACTAAGTCCCAAAAATTATAGTTTTGCGAATCGTGTCGTATAGTTTGATAATAAATGAATACGGTAACATAAATGCAAACTTTCAGCACAGCAAACAGATCAGATAAAACTATAAAAACTTAGTCAAAAACACATTATTTTTCAAACGAGGATAATGATGAGTTTTGTGTTTTCCGTCATTTTGATTTTGCGAAATATAGTTCATAAATACAAATAAATTACTGAATTTTGAATTCACTTTAAAATAATTGGTGGAACAATATTAAATTGCATGTCCTTAAAATCCATGCTCCCTACTAGCCTGATGGAAAGTTTAACGTGTACGTTTTCCGCGGTTACTTGAAAAACAACACCGGAGTATGCCTGCTGGTTTCCATAAACATCTACTAGAAGTTATCCTATAAAAAGAGGAACATATTTCTGGTTTAGTTTTCTTAAACGCGTCATCTAAGCCGATTTATTTTTTAAACTGATGAAAAAACAATGCTTTTCCAATTCTTTCACCAAACTTGCAAAATTTACTGGCATAAAAGTACTGAAAGAGTTATCTTCATATCTGAGGAATCCGAGCCGTGGTTATTCTGCAAGCCATAGCACGTTGTCGAGAAATGTTTCATATGTGTAGGTCTCCGTAATTACCACTTGATCTGAATGAGAGAAAGATCTTTGAAAGGATATTTCGGTTTTCATCCGCATTTGGAGAAAATAAGCTCATTTATCCTTCGATAATGTTATTGCTTATTAAATTAACCAATGCTCACAGTCTGTATTTATGATTTATGCTGCAAATGTACTATATTGACAAAGGATACCACAATCTTAGAAATAAATATGTTTTCTGAACTGTCAAATTTGCACACGACTGACCCATGCTGTTTTCTTTTTTAAAAGGTTAGGCTTGCGAAAGTGTAAACCGGTACTCACAGTGAGAAGCAGAACATTTAAGCCAGAAAAATAATTTATGCAATAACCAAATCTAATGATGAAACGTGAATACTGGTCTTTTGTTCCCGGAAAAAAATTGAATCCTGAATTTTATTTAGATTTGACATCCTGTAAAACTGCATTTGAATTACTGGTCAATTTTAAACTTAAACTAAAGCTTTATTCTCCTAAGGCATGTCACTGAATAATTTGTTATTGGTAGGGCGCGGCAGTTGAATTGGTTGCGTATGCGTGACTAAACAAATGCATTTTTTTCAAAAGGCTAAGCATGAGGATACTCGAATGGAAACAGTTTCCAGCTGGGTACCAACGAAGGTATCTATATACGCAATTAGCTTTTTAAATAACAACTAGCAGTGGTGCTGATGAAAATGATTAACATAATCATTGCGGCAAAGTTGTTTTTGTTTGCAATTGGGAAGCAATTTAAAGCAAGAATATACAAATACCAGTATGTCTATATTAAAAAAGCATTAAACGTAACTGGATGTTTTCATTTCCAATCACAAATTGTTAAGCCATTTAGCAAACCATACCACTTGACCTACCATGGTTAACGGGGAGAAGGCAAGGACAGGTTGCTCGCTCAAACAATCTCAATTTTCATGGGGAACTTTACTTGCTTACAGGTTGCCCTACCGTCAAGAACATAAGCAGAGCAAGCATTGGATGCCCTTGTTGATTTTGAGCATTGTTTGGTGATCTATACATTCATATGTAAAATATATTATGTTCCATTCGACTAACCCAAGTCATTGTGTCAGCGTTTACTAGCAACAGTGCTCATTAAAAAACCTTCTGCCGGCTCCACACTTGGAATGACCTACATGCATGCAATCCTTTTCACCCTTTCTCTCTCATCCTTCGCCTTCCTCCACATGCAGAGTGACCCCTATTCAAAAACCAACCTTATATTAACAGAGCGTTACTGTACACCTCTTTTAACTTGTACATTTTTTACGCTTGCCAACTCTTCTTCTTGTGCGATATAGATTTATTATAGGTGAGGTGAAATGTGATTCCAACATAATATGGCTTTGCTTGATTTAAGTCCTCAAAACGCAAACGGGCGTGGTCAGCCCACAGGTAAATACATTAACACGGAGATTTTTAAGCCGTTGATTGAATACGCAAAGTACACATTTTGCTCTAGCGCTAATTCAATGCCAACTTTTATTTAAGAAGTCTGTTTACTTCAGCGAAAAGTGCATTTATTTGTTTGTGTCACAACACTGCCGCAGACATATTCGAAAATGTAAAATTTAGCTCTCAATGAAAAAAATAGGAACATTTTCAACTTCAATGGATTCCTTGTATTCAGACAAATACCGATGATTTCAAAACAATATGTTTATACATTTGTTTAATGTTAGGGGCATCAATATGTCCGCTAAATTAAGACACCTTTAAACAGGTTTAGAGATATAATAAAACATTTAAATTGATAATGAAAGAATTCATTATCATTAAAAATGATATAAGTGATATAATTGTGCGCAGCTTGGCTATTCCTTCTGGAAACTTGTGATGGAATTCGTATTCACTAAGCCAAGGTAAAACCATGTTACTTTGCTAAGAACACGATAAACGATGAAGGTGCTGTAAACTGCAGTAATTCGAGAACGGATAAGATTTAGATTCCGCCTTTATACGAGCAACGTAAGCTAGAAGATGAACTATGAAAATGGAAACAGTTATTAGATGCTGCTTGACGCACAACTTAATATTTATATGTTGCTTGGTTTGACACTTGGAATTTTCAAAAATATATTGAAGTCTTTAGCTAATTTTGGGTTTCATATAAAGCACAGAAAATTTCGTAACATGTGTTTATACCTAAAATGTAGCCATACACACCAGTAAGTCCAGTAATCTCTCAGTGGACGATCGTTTGCAAATCAGTAGCTGCAGTGTGTAAAAACTGACTCTTAGTTCGAGCAAAATTAACCTAGGGAACTGCCTATGTTTCATTTAAGAGGGTGAGAGTATTCCACATAAGCAGACACTTGGCATCGCATAGATATGCTAAAAGTAATAAAAGCTTTCTATATCATCCTTAAACTGCAAAATCAACGAAAATATTTAACTGCCCATATCAACGAAGGAAAAACTGAAAACTAGTATCATTAGCAGTTGGATTTTAAGCGTTAAATAAGTCTACGGCAGACGTTATAAGTGTATGACTTTGGCACTTCAAATGCTTGTCAAATTACGTGACAACCCACAATCAAATAAAATTATAATATATGATGGTCGACAGTAGAGACAAGAACAAGGTTCTTCGACACCATATAGCCATTAGTTTTAACAAAATGTACGCCCTAAATTCAACAAATGTGGGCAAAAACATTGCATTTTTAGCGTTAACGGCGCAAAGCTGAGGCTACTTGGCAGTCTTATTCTATTTATTATTTATATTATTATATTTTCACTGAACGAAACTATAATAGTCACATTATATTCTCAAATAATGAAGTGAAGCGTAAGAGGAAATGGCCATTCTACACTAAGCCTATCAGTAAAAATGCATGACTCCTCGTGGATAACTTCAGGGACATACATAATGACTTTATGTTCCCTCGGCAGGATAACATTTTTTCGAATATTCTTTTAAAATATTATTTTGCTAAAGTTTGCCTAAAAGTGAGGAACATGGTTGTATTATTTGCACTACTTCAAAAGGAATAAAGTATTAACATGACAGCAGCCTACCTTTTCTTTACTAAGGAGTCACTAAATCGGCATACAGGCACCCAAGTAAAGTATTTTCCATTTTAAAAAACACCTATTTTTCAGCACCACCAAATACCGATTATTCAAGGTTCCTGGAATACCTGCCCGGAATTACCTGCGTAGTCATTTTATTGCCCGAGGGAAATAAAATCGAGGGGCTTTTGACAAAAAAACGTTATTAGAATTACATTTCATTTTGTTACAAGCCGCCTTAAATTAAACATATTTTGATCATTGTGAGAGTCAGGTTTTTAAATGTATATCCCCTTTCTCACTCGTTTTTTTAATCTCTGTGCACAATCGTATATTATATTGAAAATTTCATTTCTTCTCACAATGTGCCACCTTGTCGAACCATTCATTGGCAGTAAATAGTTAAATTACAATACAGATTTCAAGCACATAAAACAAAGGATGAATTCACTTAAGTGAAACAGGATCGATTAAACTAAGTTTACGCGTTCAGAAATCGAATTCTATTGCAAACGTGTCTTCATGTTCAAGTTTCTTATAATGTGCGTATTTTATCAACTTCATTAAAATAAGACCATTGTTTTCCCTTTTAAGGCGATTTGTTCAAAAATATTTTATCTTTTTTAGATATGTGTAAAAATATTTTGACTGTTTTAATATCTGTCGGTTCCAAGTAACTGAGCAATCTGAAGGATTTTCTACGGTCATCTATTCGAATAACGGACCATGCATATTTGCACCATTATAGAACAAAGCATATCTGTTTAATTTTTATGTACAAATGACGTTCTTTGACTTTTTTGATCGAGTTCCACAAAATTGCGTGCCGACAGCTTATTTTTATGAACCGTTCAGTGGTAGTAAAAAGTAAAATGAAAAAAAAAACAGAATTCAAGCACATAGAACGATAATTATATTCACGTTAGAAAACTAGGATAGTTAAAACTATGTTAACGAGTTCTGAATCAATACTTTCATGCAAACATATCTTCATGTTCAAAACTTCTTAATTAGTGCGTATTAACTAAATTTCAATTTTAAAAAGATCTGTTTTTTTCTTTAAAGGCACTTTAAGATAGCATTAAAAAGTAGTGAGAAAATATTTGTATATGACCTTCATATGCGGGAAAAATATGTTAACTATGTTATATAGCTAGTGTTTCCAAATAAATCAGCATAGCATTCGTGAGGAAACGCCTCACTCAATATGTGCGCTCATGAAAGTTTATAGACAAAATAAAGCTGCACAACTTAAAGGCTACAAGGGCGCTGTCAAGAAAATTAAAAACAATAAAATAAGTATCATTCTTTGGATATTTGTTTGCTATCTGAAGGCGTATCTACGGTGACATATTCAGATAACACACCACACATATTTGCACTCCTCATAGAACGAAACAAATTCATTTCATTTTCAGTGCAAATAACTGACTTCGACTCTTTTGTTCGATAGTTTACAAAATTGCGTGCAGAAATCTAGTCATTTATGAAGTTAAAAACTCGGTTGCTCTGCGAATACAAAAAGCATTAGAAAAAAATGGACTGTTTGTAAACACATAAATGAAAATGAACATTTCACTTAAAAGAAATTTCTTTTCGTTAGGTTTGCTTAGAAGTAAAGGTGTTCGTCTATCGATAATATTATAGCAAAGAGGGGATATTGTAACCTGAGTGTTCTTACGAACATATCCTCACCACACGTTACTAATTGATCAGCTTGATTAAAATATAACCAAACGTGAATAAGCGCCTTATTGTTCAAAGAAGGAACAAATACTCGACTAAAACATGGTTAATTGACAATTTGGTGCAACCTCGTGCTCAGTTAGGCAGTACTAACGCCGAAAATTAGTCAGCTGTTTACACCTGCCGATAATATCTTAATAGTTTAGCGCAATATGTAATAAACCAACCAATTGAATTCTGCAAACGGTAAATTTGATTGTTTGGACATAATATTTCATAATTCCTGTTTAAAAGAGCTTCAGCCAATGCGTTATTTAGAAAAGTGACGAACGGGGCGCAGACAGTATAAACAATATGGATTATTATATGGATAGGCTTCACGAATTTGCAATCTCAAAACGGATCTGAAAACTTGGAGCTCGGTAAGCTGATTTATTAATTTGCTAGTTCCAACAATTTTGCTGTTAGCTTCGTCTGAAAACAGGGTTTAATATACATAATATTCCAGAGTGATAGAGCCTTCGAAAACAAGCATAACTATAACAAGGATTTAAGTGAGTTTCATAATTTAAACTTTTCATGCTCTCCTGCAAATGAGGTATGGAAAGAACTGCAACTATGGAGTAGATCGGAGATGCCGCGCGACACGGTACACTGTAAGAATTTGCTGGCGCCTCTTGAGGAAAACCATAAATTCACCTCTGCATCTAAGTTCTTTGTGCGTGTACGGCAAAGAAAAAGAGAACTTTTTTATAAAGGTCTTAAAAGCATATGCTGTTTTTTGTCTAGGTGATTCCAGGGGCAATCGAGTGCGAATTAAGAAATCGATTCTGAATAAATGGGCTAGAATTCTGTCCTACATTGAACGGGCCCTTGATTGTATGAATAGGGTCATTCAAGCATTACGCAGTCATATGGAAGAATATGGGAATTTAAATGACATAATTCTAGCAAGAGCTACATGTTGGCACGTATTGGGCACTGAATGTTTCCTCTAAAGGTATATTTTCTCTCTGTTTTGTAGTATTACCGCAAAATCTTGGAATCAAATGTTTTACTTTAATCCACGCAAAAGAAAATCTATTTACGCGGAAATAAAACTTTTTGTTGATTTTAATCCGACTTCAAACATTGTGGCAGACGTTACAGTTATTTGATCTTGTCTTATTTTAAATTTTTAAGCTTTTTTATCCGACTGATAATCCATCGCTGAATATTAACTTAAATATATGAAGTTTTTGAAGCCGGAAAAACAGCGCGGTATGTTCAATTATGTCAGTCATGCCACTACGCAATACTTTTCATGCTGGACATGTGTGTGGATAAATTCCTCAAAGCCTTAACACGCATGACTTAAACACTTTATCCTTTTTATTTAATTTCACTTAAATGCCCACATGTCCCATCCACGATCCTATTACTGAAAAGGTTGCCCACTGAACAGTAGTAGTCTAAAACAGATTTGAGGTGCGACAATATCCATTGTGCATAGTTTCCGTACACTTTTCTCTGTCTAGCTTCTTACTCTATGTGGTCTTATGACAAGAGTTATCTTACACACTGCTCAATGTAACGCACTCTTAATCTGCACCTCAAAGCTTCCATGGCCGATGTCAATAAAGCTAGCCAGAACGGTCAACGTACCAGCTTCCCATAGTTATAACTAATCGTTTACGAGGCGTTGAAATGCCTACCTCGTCTTTTGAAAGCCCTGCAATTTTCACCATCCTCTCCAAAATGTACATTTCGTGAATTAACGCCTCAGCGCAAGTCTTGCATATATTCTTTCTGGTAATTTGTCTATTGAACGCCATAACTGTGCTATACTGGATGCATTTCGTAGATAAGACTGCGTCTCTCTTCCCACACAGGTATCCAATGAGATGGCTAAATCAAGACACCTTGAAATTGCCACATCCATAGTGACTGGCAGTGATACGCAGCCCAATTATGCGTGCCGATCCCAAAATACCTTCAAGCCAGACTTATCTTGTAAGGTTGCTGATTAAAACAAAAGCATTTTAAATTTTCAATCAGTTCCAAGCAGGAAGAGTAGTTCACCATTTGGCAATCCTCAAAGCCTCCAGCATCAATTTAAAAATAAAAACAATTTCAGTTAAACATTAAAGGAAAGAATATCGATTTAATAATGTTTTTGCGCTTTGTATAAGTTAATTTTAATTAAATTAATTGTTTAACGTTGACCGTGAGTAAACATTCCTCCAAATATGGAAATCACTCGCAAGCCCACTTTTAAGTCCTTTTGTGACCTGTAACTAAACATGTGTGCGAAATGTTGCACATTTCCTTGACCATGTGTGCTAAGCCATGAGTCCTGTGTCTTATATCATACAAGTTTAGATGTTTTTACTGACAAGTGTTAAATTATGTAGATACATAGATAACCTAGTTAACTCTCGTAATCATTAAACTTTGGTCCTGGTTAGACAACCACACGTCTGATTTCGAGCCATTCCAACAGGATTTAGTATGAGCATGATGCCTCTGTAAACAATACGAGTTTTAATTTTAATATCTATGAACTCTAATCTTAGTGGATCATCTTAAACGTTGAAGTAATGATTAACTTACATTAAAAGATTGTTTGTGTTACCTTCAGCTACGTTTTGTGATGAAGGCACCTCCACGTCGGGCAGCAAGACCTCTCTTGCTGGTTCTGTCGAAGGTGGTGGGCCAAAGAATCTAGAGTTAAGCTGTCAGATTTGTCAGTGAGAATGGGAGGTATGTCAGAAATGTCTATTCTAGCCTTCCTCACTTGACTGACAACACTTATAAATTTTGCAAGAAAAGCGAAAAAAACCGTACGCATTTCTGCACAGAATCCATGAAAGTTATTTCTGAATGAAATTATATCTCCAAGCATACCTGAAGGATTGTTCGGCTGGTTTTCAAACGTACACCAGTCTGACTGAACGCATAATAAGCACAAAATAAGTAATAAAACATTAAAATGTCGTACTTTGCGTATTTCATATTGCTTTATAATAAATACGGAGCAACCCAAATGTAGATTTAACTCGCCATAGCTTCGGCTGTTGAAGGGATTATAGAAGAAATATATGGATTAGTACAGGGTGTGAATGAAGCTGTCATTATTTACATAGACAGTATCAAATTGGACAGCTTCAAAAAACGAAAACGAACAAAGCAAGCCGCTCAGCTTCCTAAATGACAGTGTTTACCGGAGATTATAACCATTTCATGCGTTGCCGAAAAATAATGTTATCGTTTTTAACAAATGGTTTCCTTTTATCTCATCTGCAGACTTGCAAGCACACAATGGTGAATACATTTTCTCAAAATGACCAGAGGGGAAAGAGGTTACCCCATGTAGACTTAATTCCACCCAAACCATATTTATAAAATCCCCGGTTTAATGACGCATTGAGATAAATGTAAGTATGTTACAGTTCACTTTGAACGTATTCAACTGCACAAAGTATTTTAAGTAACGAGATGGCTGAAAAATTGCAATAATTCTGTTTTACATATATTGCATGCCACAAACACGAACATTATTGTGCAGAAATCCTTGCATATTTGAAAAAAAGCTCATTCATATTGATTTAGTCTTCCGTACCCATAAGCAATTTTCCCTAACACGTTACTGGTTTTGCTTCGCGTATGATTGCTCTCTTCGTTTTACAATAGTATAAAGTTGCTCAAAAATATCAAAAAGCGACGCTTATCAACAACATGGTTATCAGCGGTGAAGTGCCCGTTAAATCTACTTTGAAGAGTAAGGCGAAAATTCTTCACCGTATTGTGCAACTTAAAGAGAGACTGCCTCTCTACCGAATCCTCCACAGTTGTCTACCATGTATGTTGTTATGATGGGGAATGCAACTAGGCCTATGAAGCTGGATTCAAATTGCAGATACGCCTACATGAGCACATACTGGCATCTAGGAGGCTAGAACCAAACTCCCGAGCTGCAGATCATAGTTGAGAGACTGACCGCACTTTTGGCCTACAAGGAGTGACTATCAACATCCGAACAACTAACGTTAATGGCATGGTATTAAGAACTAACTGTACGAACAGGCATATAGACCTTCCAACGGCCATTGAAGTTATGCCTCTTTATATTTATAAATACCACGACAACCAAACCAACCAGAAGAGGAGGCAGGCTTGCAAGCACCCTCGATGGATGTAAAGTTGTCCAACACATCCGCGCACAGGCCGAGAGAGCGAAAGAAAGAAAACTCGATCCATTTAAAGCCAACAAGCTCAGACCGTCATGCAAAACACTGATTGATATATGAAGTAGACTTTTTAAACAAAGCAGAACCAACCAAGATCTCTGAACGTTCAGTGGCAGTACAAACCAGTTGTCATGAGCACATTACATTTATCTGATTATTACATAATGTTGCTGCTACCAACGACACAGGGTGAATTTTGTGAATATAGTTAAGTTGCTGATTAAAAGTACACGTTGGAATGACGGGCGCAGTAGGCAAATGCGGTGGAGTTCTTTTAAAGAATGTTTCTGCATTAAATCTGTCAGGAACTCAACTTTAATTTAAAAATCGCATGAACTAAATGTGGGTTGAGCTTATTAGATATCAGATGTATGACATGTGGAATGATCTTCACAGCTGACTGGATGGCAAAATCATATTTTGTGCAATTATCAGCAAAGGGTGGCTTCTAAGAATGTTATTTTTTAAAAACAATATGCTCTACAAAATTATTTTAATCCAAACAACAAGTGAGTGTTTTATATTAGTAGAATAACATTAATAAACAGAGCGCCTTGAATGGTCATTTTGCGATTTTTGACAGAGCCTAGAATGGCGATTTCTGCCTTATTAGCTGTTTTCCTGCACCCTTTAGGATGCCCAATGTATCTTAAACAATGTGAAATATTGGTGCAGCCTTTTGGTTACAAGTTCACCACCCCAATCATCCGATGTGTTATAGTAGACGGCCGCTTACAACTTGCTTGGTGGGACACACGCATCCAGCTATGTCTAAGAGCCCAAAATTTTGGGCCTGACACATCTGAAAAACAGGTCGCAGGATGGCACTCCTCATTTAATAGCTGGCTGGCTGATGAAACGGTCATTCCGTGTTCCCTTGTTTTTGGTAATCTGCCAACAATACTAGCCGCTGAATGCTTGCTCTTTAAGGTCAAGTTTGAGCCCAAGACACTCCCGAAACCTGCATGTTCGTAATGCCATCAGCGCGCACCCATCTAACAAAGGATAATGAAATATTTTGTGAATTATTATATTGGCTAAACAGAGGGCCCTTAAAGCAGGTTAACAGTTTTATGGATAAACTAATAAACAAATTTTATCTTGTTTTAAATCATTAAAGACACCTGCCTTAACCCTGAAACGTTCTGAAAGCGACCGTGTTATTCGGCGTTTGGCCACGCTGCTTGCCAACGTGTCAAATTAACTCACATGCAAGTACTCCAACGGTAAATTATACTCCACAAAATTTTCGAAACTATATTTTTTTAATCAGAGAGTTATAACGTAAACAATAATGACCAGGATGTTAAAACATGTTGAGGTTCTTGAATGTGTCTCCGCGCACACTTTTGAAATTAATTTAAATGATAAACTGCGGATTTCAAAAGGATCAAAGATGCCGCTTGCAAAACGGATTAAATTAAACAAATAAGTACT
Organism: Schistocephalus solidus; assembly: GCA_017591395.1. NCBI lineage: Eukaryota > Metazoa > Platyhelminthes > Cestoda > Diphyllobothriidea > Diphyllobothriidae > Schistocephalus > Schistocephalus solidus. The sequence continues at coordinate 20,335 of WEDG01010540.1, read as the reverse complement.
ATGTCGCTCCTTTGCAGGTACCCGCCATCGAAAGGATATTTTTACGTCACCGTTTTGTTTCGTACGTGGAAAACAGCAAAGAAATGAATCCATCCGCATCTTATCCAGCTGGAGCAGTTCATTTAAATGAATTATCGAAGGCTGCAGTGTTATGAACTTCACTGACTTTTAAAAATGAATATAACGGGAATTTGACCTGGGATATCGATTAACATGTGGACTTACGAAAGTTTTACATTCATTTCGAAAACGAGGGACTACAAATGGCATTTGCTTATAGCATTGATGCATATTATAAGCTACGCAGGCATTTGGTTAAAAGTCACGTGTGGAAGTTGACTAGGTTTTCATGGAGTTTCATTTGCTAGCAAAAACTATACTTAACAAGCTGTTTGAAATGATTTTTGTTTTTTGAAGTTAAATGTTCTTCGTATTGCATTGAAACGACTCACATATGTCTTGTGCATTAATAAGTTCTTATTATATGATTTGTGTCAATTTTAAAATTTCACATTTTCTATCTTTGAAGAATGCAATATTTATTAATTTTTTTTTCATTTTACTTTTATTTTCTTCATGCTTATTTAAGTGCTTCAGTTCCTTATTTGATTACGTTTTTGAATATTTAGAACTAAGCTTGTTGAAGAAGTCGCTTCGTGTTTAAACTGGAATGCGAACAGCGTTCTTAAGTTACATCTAGTTCATAACGAAAGTAAACTTTTGTCAGTAGTTTATTTCAGTAAATGTTCAACGGCGGATCGTTCGCATAAAATTAGTCATTTATACCAGCTGATTGTAATCATATCTTTTATACAATGTGTTCGTGTTTTGTGTTTCAATGGCAATATCAGTTAATGAAATCCAGACTTATGCAGGTTGAATTTTAATTACTCAAAACCGTATTGGAATTTCGTAAGAAAAGCGAACAAAAATAATATTTGTAAATCAACTGAGACTGGTATTTACTTAACTGTTAAGTCTGAGGATGCCGTTAACTGAATCAATTGTTTTTAAGATAGTTGCTTGCATTATACGTTCTTTTCCTAGGATTATAAATGTCCGTGACATTTTTCAGACGTGGGCAGAGGATAAGAGGAACATTAAGGAGATATGGCGCACTGCATTTTGAACAACCCACTTTTGAAAGTGTTGCCTTTGCATGGGTACACATAATAGTTTGTTGTGTTATTTTTGTCTTATGAACAAATGCAAATCAAGAAATGCGCTTTGACGGTGTATTGAATTAAATGGTCTCTTAATAAGTTATCTCTGTCAGCTTTCATAAATGCGGACTCATCTCGTTCAAATGGAAGACTAGAGAACGCACATGTCATGGGAATTGAGAGAGCTGCTGACTTATGCAGATATTCGCTATCACATTATTCCGCCGAAAGCCATTAGACGTATATTATTTCATTTAAGTTATATCACTGACTGGAAATTGATATAGAAGTATTTAATGTGCACGCTATTTTGCGGTGTGGCGTCAAAACATCCAAAGCATTGTTGGACTATTTAATTGATAAAAGGCCAGCACCATTCAAGAATCTAAACATCTGAAAATTGTAAACCCCTGAAGCATCATTCATTTACCTCACTCAGTGAATGTTTTATCAAATAAACGGTTTTAGTTAAACCATTTACACGCCCGTCTGCAGCACCTTTTATTTTCAGTACCTGAAAAATAAGCGCTAGAATTATTTCATTTAATGTTTACCTCTTAAGTCAAAGTGTCGATATCGTCGTCTTCATCTCTCATAAAGCTGCAAATCTAAGTGAAGCATACTTTTGAATGTCGTTTTAGTTGTGCATGTTATTTTAAACAGTAAGATTACTTGCCAATATCTGACGAGGGATAACAATGAAGCCTGTTCTTAGATAATCTTTATTCATGGTTTCATCTAAATTTAACGAATTTCTGTTCGCCGTATAAACAAATTTATAAACCACAAGATTTATTACACGGTATAGTGTCCTATTGTAGGAAAAATGCATTTACGTTTTCATAGTTTATCGGTGAAAACAATTATTTTTAATTTTCTCCGTAGAAAAATAAATTCCAAGTTACGTTATTCTTGCAACCTTTAAAACGTTTTACCTATGCTTTGAGGTAATTGGATCTTTGGCTCAAAAAGCCTGGTCTACAGGTAATAAAAAGCTATTAGCCTGCCTAAAGTGATGTTTTCGACGTGATTTTTAAAAGAAAACTTTGTTTAAATTAGAATTTATTTTGTAGGTGCCGTTTATTTAGTCAGCAATTTTGGATTGCACTGAAAATTTACTCTAGTGGCACAAATCTTCACACATCGAGCGAGAATATAAGGATTCCTGCGTAAGCCCAAATTATAATTCAATAGTTTTAGTTCTATTAAAACTGCAAGTTTAACATAAGAAAAACGCAGTTCATATTTTTTGGGAACAAATACACCCTCAAGCTTCCAGTTTTGTTCGAGATTCTGACAAATTAGCATGTAAACTGATGGTCAAAACACGGCAGTTGCCACTGTTGACCCATACGTATATTACTAAGTGGTTCTAACATAGTGAAATAAGTCACTATACAGGCAGAGCTATCGTCCATATGTGAGCACATGAACGTTTGAAATACGAATAAGTGGTCCATATTAGGAGTAGCAACCCACATTCAGCAAAACAAAGAACGAATTATCCTATTAGAGAGATCACTGCAACAGAGAACCTCTTATAGGACAAATAATTCAATTCCCAACTGTAAATATTGGCCATCAGCAAATACATAAAAAAAGCTCCTTAATGTGAACCGAAATAGATCTATTAGTGTTTGGTTTATATTCAAGAGTCTTAAGAAATGTCATTTATTGCTTCGTGGGCTTATAATTTAAATAAACTTTCTCTGCAAATAAATCATGGAAGAAAATGTCCTGTGGAATATTAATATGGTTAAGGCGTAACTCAGGTTAAACCTGATGTTATTTGTATAAATTTGGAAGGTTTACAGATTTATATTTTTTTCATTTGTGTTTATATGGAAGTATGCTCTAAGAAACAGCAATAATATCAACAGGCAAACTGTTGTTTTACCTTACTGCAAGAGCTCTTTTATAATGAGTCATGGAAAGGCCTATAGCTGGGTTTATCGTTTACATTTCGAGCGATTTTTACAACATCGGTTTAGTATATTTTTAGCAATTCCGTTGTTAATAAAAGGTTGCAAGTATAACTTTATCAGGTTAAGCACTATCTTACTTAGCATACAGCCATTGTGGTGCGCATTTGCAGTGGGGCAAAAGCGTTCAGCCAATGTATTTAAGATAAAGCCTTTAATAGGTAAATGAAAAGCTGACAAAACGTATTGATTTCTCACTGGAATCACGTTCTTAGATAATGACGGGCTGCAGACGGGTTCTTCGCACTTTGCCAACATAAGAGTCATGGGAAAACAGGTTTTGTGAAGTATAACTTTACATATATTAGACGATGTGAAAAAGGTCAACAACCGCCTTCATATTTTGTAAGTGTGGACGATAATACGTTTAATTTGTCCGCCCATAAAACAATCTTAATCTGCCGGGTTAAATTTTAAAAAGCTTTGTTTATCTGCCGAATTGTAAACGCACCCATGGTCTTTAAATACATCCGAAAGCATGCAGTAGTCATTCAAATCAACAAAGTTACAACATCCTGTGTAAAAACTTAAAAACGGTGTCACCAGTGAGTTCTACCACTAAATTTCAAAAATAAATTACTGCAGTTTTATGAACATTCAACTTTTAGTTTCGCTCCTATGTCACAGTGCTTGTATCTAATATAAGCGGAAATATACGTTACAGCAGCCTTAATGCAATTGTAGTCATTTTGCACATTTCCGAAAGTAAAATTCAACTTGCAGCTCATAATGCGGTTGTTTTAAACTTCGGTTGATACGAAAAAGTTTTGTGTTCAGCAATAAAGACTGTGGTTACAGCCAACAGAAATAACCAAAACAAACGGTTTAATACGGTGACAGCTAACAATAAATTTCATAAGAGCAATCCTTTCGCATAAGTGAAATTAATCTGTACAAGCTGGCATCAATGGCTGTTTTGTTAGGTGGAAAACATTTTCGAAATGATGCAAAGCAAAATAATCATTTGAGCTGTATTTTACGCCTAATCCTATGGCGATCTCGCTTGTCTTGAGATCTAAAACGTGACAGCAATGTGTGCTGCAATGACAAGTAGGTTGATGAACACTTTTTGCATAATGTATAATTTGATTTTAAGAGAACATTTTCGACATCATGTGTCAGACATATACTTAGGAATGCTTATGACATTCAGCCGGCATGTGTTAGCAGCGTAAAAGAAACCATAATGAGGTAAGGCATTGCAGACCCTTTATACCGATTGTCAACGCGTAGGCACCACACGCTCGTGTTTTTACACTGGACTGGTTAATCTAAAAAACCGATAACGGAAATGTCAGTATTTGTTTGCGCTTCATAAAGAAACGTCTGAAAGTTGCATTTATCTGTTTTATCGTCCACATTTCTACTAAGCCAGATGCCAAAAATTCATTGGCTTCCTTTTACTCAATAGGAGCACATTACTGAGCTTTATTAAGTATTCAGTCAGAGTGCGTTTTAGGAAAAACATGAAAATGGCCCAATTCATGCAATGTTTATCGAAATTTGAATACCGAGCTTGGCTCATCATTTGACTAAGTGTAGTTTTTGAGTAGCAGTGATGTTCCAAAAACCTATTTAAAGATGACGACCAGTCAAGTCTCATATATATTAAAGGAAAAAAGGCAGAATTTGGAAGGAATCACAGTTTGCCGGATATCCAAGAAATTTCATATGCTCGTATTTAACACAGAAAAAAAATATTGTTTTTGTTCTTCTTACTATAAATGAACCTTAAAAAACTCGGGAACGATGACCATATTTAAAATGAAAATCAGGTGGATGTAACTGAAATAGGTTGCATTTATTTTAAGAAATAAGAAATTAATTCAGCTTTAAAACATTATTTTTGCAAATCAATGCTGTTTATTACCTCTAAACCCAGTAATAACATTGATGACCCGTATTGACATCAACGCCGAATACTGGACCTTAACAAAAACCTACAAAATACTGTGTATTGTAAATTTTCGAGTCATGTGCTTTCCACTTTTTCGGGTTTTATCAACGCAATGTGCAGAATATTAGCATTATTAGCAAAATATTTGTATTTGTTTTTGGTCACTCCATTGTTTATTGGTAATATAGGGATGTGACGTTTAAGTAAAAAATATAGCGAATAACGATCTAATATAAACTCAAAATTGAGTTATTTCATGTTTTTAGAAACCATTCCTTTTGCTTTTAGGAAAGTACGAAAACTTTTATTAACTTGCACATATGAAGCTTGACTTTAGGTTAACAAGTGCGCATATATAAGTCAGTAAGTCACCCACTAAAGACCGATTTGTATGTGGTGCACTTTTATCGAAAGCTTTAAATTGATCTTAGTCATTTTAATAGGTGACGTTTGTTGTGGATGTTCCTTTTTCTCAAAAGCGCGTTTTCCTGTTCGGTAAAATCTCCAAATGTGACAAACATAGCCATCTGCATTAGAAAGGCATATAAGGCACTACTCTGGTAAATAACTTTCAGAAATATCTTATTTATCTACGAGATGCAATGGCAGACAACCTTTATAAATTTCTAATGCAATTTTCATCGATTTGGCTAACGCTCAATGATCTTTGCAAACCAATGCTTATCAACTACTTGAAGGCAGCCATAATTTCAGACTGGCAATGTAACCAATGTTATTCCAATTATTTAAGTAGTATGAGAGCGTTTTCTTTTGTTCTATTGGTAAATTCTTCAATTGATAGATATTTTTTGAGATCTTCATATGTATGAGGTTTTGACCGTAGATCCTGACGTGGTCCACTATGTGCTCCATAAGAGGCTGGTGCAGGGACGGTGAATGTCTCTTAGATTATTTTTTAAGTGACAGTGCCCTTGCGCTGCAGCTTCCGCACTCTCTTACGCCACCCGCCTGTCCCCGGTGTCATGACAGAGTCGATTTAACCGAAGGTGGGTTTGGGCGCAGGCGGCCGTCAACACCCCTGGCTAGGATCACGTTAAGTGGGAGTGCACTAAAAATCACATTAGGCGGAAATCATTGCAGTCTGACTCTCTGATCACCAATCCGTCACACCACACAAACGCACAATGGGCTGACATTGAAGTCCAGGTTATGAAATGAGTTTACCTCCTCCGTGGCGGCTAGCGCAACGTGATAGCTTCACGTATGAGAAATTATTTTTATTGAAGAAAATGCGCTTAGACGTCAACCTAAAATCTCGATTCCCATTCACATGCCCCAGGTACCGTCCGAGTCTGTCAGAAGCCGGTTCGTTGAAGTTGCGCAGCATGCGATATGTTTAATGCCTCTGTCAGCGCCTATTATGTACATGGCCTGGTCAATCAAACCAAAGCATATGGAGTTCACACAAACGGGAGGGGGTTTTCGGCTGAAATCTCTCATGCGTGATGTCCTACACGCAGAATAAGAAGAATCCTAAGGAGAGCCAATGATTCGGAGGGCAAAGCCGCTGATGTCAGTAGCAAATGTGAATCCCCGTGGAGATGGGCAATCGGTCATTAGTTGGCCACAGACCTCCTGGAGTAAATGAGATTGTCATCCCACGATGTCGTTCTGGATGGCAGTGGCAACACCAGTTCCGCATTGCGTCGTTGACCCAAGCTCCCCCACCTCACCCTGTTCATTGAAATCCCATCTCGCTAAGCGCAGTGATTCCCACATTGTAGCGTACCAGTTCAGTTATGAATAGCGCCGTTCTCCATTCCAGCCGGTTGTTTTTATAGGCTGCTAGTTCAAACGGACTCAATCAATCAGCTGGGAGCTACGGTGCTACGGGATTGCATGTCAACCCCTCCATGGGACATTGTGATGGGGGAATGAGAAGCAGACTCTTGCGTTTTAGGACACACATTGGACGTGACTCATGACTGCTAGGTTGAGCCCAGCTTCGAAAGATGCACCTGAGGGATGAGTGCCAAGTAAGGGTCCACAAAGTAACAGTCATGCGAAAGAAATGCAGACAACTAATATTATTAACGCCTTGCCCTTCGTCCTAACTTTTCAACCCGCGTTGCATTTGCATTTCAGTCGCTATACGTGGCTTGCAAAAATAGAATGCAATTCACAATTTCGGTCCTTTGTGTCCCTCACCATATGCATACATTGAGTATTAACTTCCTGAAACAAAATCGTACGTTTTACGGACCGAATGGTTTGCTAGCGTGTAGATATGCGGGTTACCGGTACTGAGAGCATTGTCTATCGTACATTCACAGTAAATTTGAATTACTCTGACTGCGTTTTGCATTTTTAAGTTTTGTTAGTTTTATGATTTCTCGTTCTGATAAGTTTGATATGAGACGTTCGATGACAATTGTGAGACATTAGAAACGGAAATATGTAAGCATGGTGGTGACTAAATTTTATATCGTTTGGCCTATTGTGCTCACTTTATATTACTTCTTAACCCCATGTGGTTATTTGAACTTAAAATTGACGTTGTCTGCGGAATACGGAAGGAACACTTTGAATTAAGAAGAAGGCGTAATTTATTTTTGTGACAATTCAATGAATCGGCCAGTAGGTATTCTTAGTCATCTTCCGGGATAAAGGTTTTGCCGATCCAGGTTTTCCCCACAGTGCCTGTAGGCCATTTTAAGTGACAGTGCCCTTGCGCTGCAGCTTCCGCACTCTCTTCCGCCACCCGCCTGTCCCCGGTGTCATGACAGAGTCGATTTAACCGAAGGTGGGTTTGGGCGCAGGTAGCCGTCAACACCCCTGGCTAGGATTCCGTTAAGTGGGAGTGCACTTTATGTCACATTAGGCGGAAATCATTGCAGTCTTACTCTCTGATCACCAATCAGTCACACCAAACAAATGCATTGAAGTCCAGGTTATGAAATGAGTTTACCTCCTCCGTGGCTGCTAGCGCAACGTGATAGCCTTACGTATGAGAGGTTATTTTTATTGAAGAAAATGCGCTTAGACGTCAACCTAAAATCTCTATTCTTATTCACATGCCCTAGGCACCGTCCGAGTCTCTCAGAAGCCGGTTCGTCCAAATGGCCAGCATCTGATATGTTAAATGACTCCGTCTTCACCTATTATGTACATGATCTGGTCCATCAAACCAAAGCACATGGAGTTCACACAAACGGGAGGGGGTTTTTGGCTGAAATCTCTCATGCCTGAGTGTCCTACATGCAGAATAAGAAAAAACTTAATGAGAGCTCGTGATTGGGAGAGCATAGCTGCTGATGTTAGTGACAAATTTGAATTCCCGCATAAGCGGTTATTAGCTTATCAATTGGCCGTTGAATTCTTGCAGTAGATCAGGTAGTCATCCCACGATGTCGTTCCGTATGGCAAAGGTGACACTAGCGCCACGTCATGTTGCCTGCACCAACCTCCTCCACCTGACTTTGTTCATTGAATCCGACCTAGCTGAGCGCAGCGATGTCCGCCTTGTAGCGCGCCAGTTCAGAAGTGAATAGCGCTGTTTTCATTTCCAGCAGGTTTTTCTCGTATTTTTTAAAAGGAGCGAATATTAAAGTTTGCTTGCGTAAATGGAATCAACCAAGCAGCCATGGGCTACGTTGCATGTGATGGGGAGCAGGGCTGTTTTTTGTTGTTGAACTGAGCTGACCACAGGTTTTGCAGACTCCCAGCCACGGTCGGCTGCAGAATACCTGTTTAGTTAATCTTTTCTTGCCTCTTCATCCGGGAGCAAGTAAGCAGGGCTTTCACTCCCAGACATCTTGTGAATCCCAGTATGGTTCATATTGAGAAAGCGACAAAATCCTACGGTATTTCACGACATCCTCTACAAGGGAAATTATGACGGGGGAATGAGAAGAAGATTATCGGGTGTTTGGACGCCCAAAGGGCATGACTCGTGACTGTTAAGCAAAGCACAGCTTCGAGAGATGCACCCGAAGGATGAGTGCAAAGTAAGGGCCCACGCAGTAGCAGTCATGCAAAAAAATTAGACAATTAATACAATTAACGCCTTGCCCTTTGGCCTAACTTTCAACACACATAGCATTTGCATTTCAGTCGCTATACGTGGCTTGCAAAAAAGAATGAAATTCACAAATTTCGGTCTTTGGTTTCCCGCACCATACGTATACATTCAGTATTAACTTCCTGAAACGAAATTGTACTTTTTACCGACAGAATCGTCTGAATAGCTTGTCGATATGCGGGTTAATTGTACTGAGAGCATTGCTTATCGTACATTCACAATAAATTTGAATTATTCTGACTGCTTTTTGTGCTTTTAGGTTTTTTGGTATGATAATTTCTCGTTCTGAAAGGTTTGATACGAGCCGTTCGATTACAGCTGTGAGACACTAGAAACGGATACATGTTAGCATGGTGGTGACTTATTTGTACATCGTTCGTCCTATGCTGCTCACTTTATACTACTTATTAGCCCTATTTATATATTTGAACTTAAGTATTGATGTAATCTACGGAAAACGGTAGGAAAACTTTGAATTCAGTAAACACGCGCTTTATATTTGCGACAATTCAATGGTTTGGCCATTCGGTATTTTTTGTCATCTTTCGGGATTTGGCGTTTTGCTGCCTCAGTTATTCCCACGGTAACTGGAGGCCATTTTGCTAAACATATCTGTAAACCAACGGGCGCATAGCATATGCATTAGAATGAATATCCTTGATTTTCAATACTCAGAATGTGGTTCTATTTCGGTAGTCCGTGAAAATTACTCTTTACTTCAAACGAACATGTTTCAATGTTCAGGATTTGCTGTCCATCGAACATACACAAATCCAAAGGTAACTTTGGGATCTCAATTTTACGCTTAAAGTTCTCAATTAATTGACTGCAGGGGCTGATATTTTGGTTACCTGTACTGACAGCATTAACTACGGTACGTTTGCAATAACCCAGAATCAGCCTGTCTGTGTAGTATATTTTCCGAATTTTTAGGAGGCCGTTTTACCTTCTGATAACGTTTATACTTTCCGTCTCATTACACCGTAAACTGAGGCATTTTACCAAGGATGTGCTCCGTTTGTTGGCTCATGTTCTAACAAGGTTGGCGGATGCCAAAACTATATTGCGTTCGTTTCTCATGTAGACACTTCACATTTATTTGGCCTTTAACAAACGTAAGGAACAAGATAAGGTTGTCGTTTGTAAAAATAAACAATCAGGATGCAAAATAGAGCTTAAAAATATGTGAAACCTGACATTTGGAATAAAGGGTATCTATTTGATGCATCTAGAAATTAGTGAGCTTAACTAACTCGCGTAGCACGTTTTAAAAATGTCCTATTTTATGTTACCTATGTTTCACTGTTCAAATATTCACATTTGCCATGTTAAGGCAATATTCTTGGATCAATTTACGAGATACCAGTCAAAAAACTAATATTTGCCTTAAAATATTTATGGGTACTATAGAGTCACGCGAAACAATATTTATCCAAAAAAGAACACCTTCCAGAATAGGTAGATATGTGTCAAATAAAAGACCCCAAACAAATGGATCATTGCGTGGATGCCAGAGAAGTCTTCCAATATTATAATGATAATATCATCAAGCATTAAAAAACTCCTAGGACAGCGTCTACTCACTACGGCAGAAGCGGCTGCAATAAGGTTACGTAAACTAGTCCTGAGTTCCCGAACTATCTTTATACAGGTGCCGCAATCGCCTTGGTAGAAAGCCACTCTGAAGATAATTAGAAGACGCATTGCAATTTTGGTTTTACCCCCTCTTCCTTCACCCTGACAACTGCATAATTTGCTCGAAATCCCCGAATATTTGGCTAAGCTACACAGTGATATAAATTTAAAGTTCTGACGTGTATTTAGGGAAAGCTAAACGTTGCTCGCCACATTGTTTTGTATAACCATTAGTCATCAATTATTTTATAAAATAGTGGTCAATCGATACGGCTGGGCTGTCTTCTGGTAGTTATTTATGAATTAAAAAAGGTTCGTGTTGCAGCAGACGGTAGTTAAATGAACAATATCAAACGCTCCCTTTGAGCGAAAATCGTTTTATTTATTTGGCGGATGCCAAAACTGCATGTGTGCGTCTTTGATGTAGGCAATTCACATTAATTTGCAGCCTTTTCAACGTAAGGAACAAGAGGTGGTTGTCATTTGTAAAACTGTACAAACTGGATGCAAATTGGGGCTAAAAAATTTGTGAAACCTTAAATGTGGCATTAAGGGGATGTCTTTGATGCATCTAGAAATGTTTGAGCGTTACTTACTCGCGTAGCACGTTTTAAAAATGTCCTATTTTATGTTAAATATGTTTCACTGTTCAAATATTTACATTTATCATATATAGCAATATTCTTGGATCAATTTACGAGATACCAGTCAAAATTCGAATATTTGCCTTAAAATATTTATGGGTTCTATAAAGTCATGCAAAACAATATTTTATCCAAAAGAAGAACACCTTCCAGAATAGGTAGAAATGTGTCAAATAAAAGACCACAAACAAATGGATCATTGCGTGGATGCCAGAGAAATCTTCCAATATTATAATTATGATCTCCAAAAGCATTAAAAAAATCATAGGACAGCAGCTTCTCACTACGGCAGAAGCGGCTGCAATCAGGTTACGTAAACTAGTCCTGAGTTTCCAAACTATCTTTATACAGGTGCCGCAATCGCTTTGGTCGAAAGCCACTCTGAAGATAAATTAGAAGACGCATTGCAATTTTGGTTTTATCTTCTCTTCCTCCACCCTGAGAACTGTATAATTTTCTCGAATTACCCGAATTTTTAGCTAAGCTACATAGTGATATAAATTTACTGTTCTGACGTGTATTTAGGGAAAGCTAAACTTTGCTCGCCACATTGATTTGTATAACCATTAATCATCAATTATTTTATGAAATATTGTTCAACCGATATGGCTGGGCTGTCTTCGGGTAGTTATTTATGAATTAAAAAGTGTTCGTGTTGCAGCTGACCGTAGTTAAATGAGCAATAACCAACGCTCCCTTTGAGCAAAAATCGTTTTATTTATTTGGAAAAAACAGATACCACAGTCGTCGATTACAAAACATCACTCGGACAGCATTTACTCTGTTAACCTCAAAACAGCTTTTCCGAGTACCAGTTATGGACGTTGCGCTATTTGGAAGCAGCGTATATACGAAGGGGGAAACTGATCTTTGCAAGCAAATAGACCACGAGGTCAATCAAAAATTGCCGTGGTAATTTTCACCCGTATATTTGTCTTGGCTGTGGGTTGTGTAACGTCCTCCCTTAATTTTTCTTTCCTGTGAAGTTTAAAACAAACGCGTTGACCTAATTTTTATTATCGTTGACACCCAACCTTTGGTATTATGTTTTGCCTTTTTGTAAACTCAAACTGATGTCCACTTCCATTAATTGTCTGTGTTATTTAAAGATTGGTTGCAGTTGATATGCTGTCATAAAATATGTTGTTACCACGTCCTCCTTCTCTGTATACCTGTTATATATTCAAACCCAACATGCATTTTTTTTTCATATTCCTTTAATTGACTGTTCGATATTGTTTGATTAATTTCCAAGGAATCACTGACTTGGAAATGGCGTTATTTTTAACCTTTACCTAAAGGTTAATCCTCTTATATTGAAAAATTGGAAACTGCTTTCTCAAGTTCTTTAGTTGGCATTATTCTTCTTCACTGCTATTCCACTTAATCAAGCACTGAAACTAAATCTATAAGGGTGTCCTTATCATTAATGTATCTTAATGTCGAAAACTCACACATGAAGCATTAATGAGCAAAAAGCTTTGGTAAGGACTGCTGTGCTTCAATGATAGCCCGTCCAATGGGTAGTAATCATAAGTAAATGTTTTTAGCGCACGGGTAGATATTAATTAAATGAAAAGTATACAGTCAGCCAATGAAGAAAACCCGTTTCATATCCATTTAGAAATTAAAAGGCACGGACTGTCGGTTTAAGATATCGGACACCAAAGTATGCACCTGGCCGAATATTATTCTTAACTAAAATTATGATTACACACTTCAAACTGCTCAGGAAGGTGTACTTTCCAAAAATGCATGTCTTTCGCTCCTGAAGGACGGTTTGTCTCTATGGATGGAATTAGCGAACACAGATTTGGTCTTCGCACAGACAGTTGGAATGCGTGCAGTATTTCCTCATTCATCAGATGGTCATATTGAAGAAGAATAGTTAAATTTACTTTTTTTAGAGAGATGCCTAGGAAAAAGTGATATTTGCGCTGCGTAAATATGCATATTTTAAAGTGCGTGACGAATCCGACCCAATATAAAAATACAATGCAATTATGCACATAACAAGATGGGCAGAATAACTTATTCCGTTGTTTCTTTGCCAGCGCTATTTTGGAAAATTGGGGGTCATGAGCATATGTGTAAAAACCCTCATGCACTTTGAAGCACGTCCCAATTTGGTAAAGTGCTCCTGGAACCCTCACCTAGGAATGATTTCTATTTATGCCGATGACTTTTATTTATCTGGCAATGCTTTAAAATGCAACGCTAGAGATACAATATTTGAAGTACAGTAAAAAAGATTTCGTTAAAACCCCTTAACAAAAATATACCTTAACAATATGGATGACATGATGGGCATGCATGTGCTTAATTGCAGACATTTTCTCACACTTGTTAGATGTTGGCGAGAGGATACCTTGGTCACCTGGCTGATTGGCCCTGGCCTACAAAAAATTGCTTGTCTGCTTGCCCAGCCTAGATGTTGAGGTACTTTGATCAGCCGAACAGAGTTGCTAATTACTTTGGCAATGTTAAATATCAGCAACACATATGGGGTGGGGAGGTCATTGCACTTGCGTATCAAATGCTGTGCACAAGAACCTTGATTCAAGAAACTCAATGTTCACGCTTTTGTCAACCCAAGCAAAAATGTCTACTTTATGGCAGTTACATGCGTCTTCAGATGAACCGCACCTAAGGATACCGATACGTTGCCCATATCATACTGCGTCAATGGATGGTTGGGTGATTGCTGTTACAGTTGAAATACTTGAACCGTATTTCAAGCTTTTTTAAGAAGGTCGATTGTTAGAGCATCAAATATTTGCAGTAGAAGAAGACATAAACAAGGATTTGCTTCTCAAACGCATTACGGACCTATGCACCTACGCTTGGATCACTTGCATTCCTCCCCCATCTGCTGTTTTACATCGTCATTTATGAAGACTAATTGTTGGACTTTCCGCATCCCTCACAGAAAATTCTTATGTTTTTTCACTATGTCGATATCCTGTTGTGAATTATTAACCTTTGTAATGGATTCAATGAAGTAAACAAACGTATCCGATCTACACATTAAACAGAAACAGAATTGTTAGCCAAGGGTTCCCAAATTTTCCTTTTATTCCCTTTCCAATCTCGTAACGATTTAATATTCTCCAATTAAATTTCATTTAAAACAGAAGAATATCGGTGTGCTACCAAACGATGTTCTTATCTGTAAAAACACAAATTGTCATATTGGTAATTAAGCTATATATTCAATGCGAGAAATAGGCATTCAGTAAAATCCATCCTTATAATTTTTGTACATGTAATATAATGCATGCACTATATCAGCCATCGGAGTAAATTGCAATGGAACTATTTGGCATTTGTCTACGTCCAATTTCAATGCACTCATAACATTATCTAGTTCCATAGACCTTAATATTTTAGCCGTTCTTCCATTAACACTTATTCTGACGCAGTTATCTTGAAAGACTTCAAGGTGACGTTGTGTACGGCACCAGCTGACTTCATTTACATGTAGCTCATTCGAACATTTTCAACATTGCAATTTGCAAATTTAAAGTACGGTACGTGCCCTATCTCATAAAATCTTATAGATGTCCTGAGAATAGGACCGCTTTGCGATATCAGCCCACATGGCGTCAAACAAAATTAACAGGAGCTAATACTCAATAATTCTAAAAATGAAGGCATATTGCTGTTTAAAAAACGGGTAAAATCAGGTTAGCTGATTAACCTGAAGTTTTAAATGTACAGAATGCTTGTCAATAAAATCAAACGTGTAAATAAAACAAAAAAAGAAAAATTACTTTTAAATGCAGTCTTTTACTGTACACTCCAGAGAGGTTGTCTTCCAGTAGTAAAGGAACTGGAAAGTATGTCCGCCACAAGAAGCCTACATTTTGATAATTTATTCCATCACGGTATCACGAGAAATGGCAATTTCTTCTTCCGTTTATACATTTTTTTATGACACGTTTGACTAAGGCAAGCATATTTTCGCTACATTGCTCAGGCAGAAATTTCCAAGAAATAAATTATTTAATAAGCTGACATGCTGAAAGACCGGTCAGTGAATAAGACAGGTGAATATGTAAACGCACTATTTTATGCATGGTAAGATGACTTTCATTTTGTTTCATTACTTCATAAGTATTGCTGGTGTTGGATATCGATTGGTTTCAGATCGCCCTTTAATAAGTTGAAAATAATTTACGTTTTCCTCTGTGTTCTGTTTTTTACCCCTAAATGTAGTTTTTCGTACTAGCATATCGAAAGCCCTTAAAATAAGATATTTCTTAAAGACATACTGAAACGCTGAGTTCTAAGGCATTCTTTGTAATGCAGATGGCCATTCGGGTCATATTTTTAGACTTACCCAAACACACAAATCTCAAAGTCGAGAAGAATAAACGCGCACAAAATAATTTGCCATTTAATTTGTCTCAGATCGATTAAAATAATAGCAATAAGTTACTTCTTTTAACAAGCACTTAAATAAGATATTTCTAGTGTCTGCGTACTATGTTTATTTGTAGATAAAGTCAAGGATAAAATTGGCATCGTTGATTGTTTCTCTTACCTTGCCGAAAAATAGAATAAATTGTCTACTTAAAATGTAAGAATGCACTTATTTCTTTATATCAGTGCGTTTTTCCTTTACGTGCTTACCGTGCAGCCCAGTTCTAAGATTTCAAATACACAGACGAGTTTCCGAATATATACAAAAATTTCGAGAATAAATCTTAATCAACTGCCTTTTTCCATTTAAAATTTTCCTATTCGTTCACTGTCAACTGCAAACAGAAATAAGCAGGACATCTTTCGCCTACCCCGTTACCGAGAACATTATGTCATCTCGCGGTTTCTCATTTAAATGCATGTTAAAGATCCTTATTATCGATATGGTAAAATAAAGTACAGTCACACAAGCTCATTGTTTATTTTGTTGTATAAACCTTCACAAATTTCAAAACTGCATTGTGTAAACTGAATCTGCCCTTGAGTTCCTGGAACCAATGTTATTTTTCCAACCTATATTTCCCTGATTTTCCTGAACAAAAAAAAATTTTCCGTTCTTCCAAAAGAGAAAGTGAAACGTTTTCCGTCTTATAGAAATGTACATTTGTAGTACAACGCATAGTAACAAAATGTGTAAATCTGAATCTTACATTAGCGTAGGAAAGTTTCTGCATAGCAAAAAAGGACCATTTTGGCCCTGTTCAGCCCAATGTTTGTTTAAATAAACAGACCTGAAGTAAACTCCTAATAAATAAACAGCTTTCTGCACATTTATTCAATCCATCGAACAATTATAATCACATTAACTGTGTGTCCTACTACCGCCCCAAATTTTGATCCCAACATTTCAGGAGCTAGGTAATCTACTGTATATTTAGACTCTAAGTAACACTCTCACGACACAGTTGTCGTGTCAGATGTTAACCACAAATATACCGTTAAACACCGTAGTGTTGAAACAATTCGGTCTAACTAAGCATTTACGAATATTAACCAGAGACTTAACAGAATATCTTCGTGTGCAAAGAGTTGAGTTACACCTAATATTGTGAACATTACTACATTATATTTAAAAAAAGTGTATTGGTACGTGCTGACAGTGAATGACAAGCGGTAAGACTGCCGTTGTTGAAACCTTTTTCGGTACGCCGGAGAACGGGTAGGGTCAAACATCACTAAAAATTTTAATTAAATGTTAATTACCCATGCAATCCACAGTAATAATATTTTCAAAAATACATCAGATTAACCCCTTTAACTGGCGCAAATGGCTGTTTTATTATGCAATGATCGTTTTCAAAAAGAATGAGTTGTACATTAACCTACACAGCTGTAATATGCGCCAACAAATAGGATAGTAAATCTGGCCTGCACACGCGATACAGGCAAAACATGTTACCAAACGTGCTTATAGCATAGTTTTTTTTTTAACTTACTACAAACACATATTAGAGAGAAAATTTGCCAAGCTCTTTGTCAGAAATCAATTAAGGAGAGCCAATAAATTTCACCGGCAATGTATCTTTAGATTCGTTCTGTCGATTGTCAATGTGTAGACATATCGAGCTTGTGTTTTTGTGCTGGATTGGTTAAAGTAGAAATTACTAACGGTAATGTAATTCTTTGCTTTCTCGACTGTGTGAATTTCACCAAGAAGACCAGTTATATGCTTATACTATCTCAAAAATCCCAAATATTCTGGCTTGATGATTCGCACTTTAATTTATTCATTTATTTTAAAGACATGCTGGGCTCGGCTGCTTACTTTGTCGCAAATGCAATCTAATTTTTAACCGCTGGTTTAATCTTTTCATATATGAACGATTACGTGTTGTCATCAATAAATCATAACCCCCGTTAAAGATAAAACACTTTTATCTTAGAGTTCGTTCGGTATCGATTGCAAGAAGGGCCAGAGGTTTGTCTAAGTATGAGTCTCAACCTTCCACTAGAATGTCAGCATATTCAACAGTTTGGAGGATACGTGACACTGATAATTGGCCGCAGCTCCAGCTTTGTTGGCGCAACAGTGTGACTGTTGCAAGTTGACAGTTCAACCATCACGAACAACCAAAATCCACTGGTTGTATTGGCTTTGTGTAGAGTAAGTTATTCAAATCTCCAAATGATGTCATATCGGGTTTAACAGTAAATGACCAATTTACGCAAGTTGGAGTAGAAATTACTCTCAATTGCCCAAAAACATTAAGTGAGTGCACTTCGAATATACGCACAAAGCATTTAATTGCACGGTCCTTTAACAAGCATGAGTTAATTCAGTAGGTAATTATATCAGAATGGTTTGGCTTTCCCGACAGATAGTACTGAAGTAAATAGTAAAAGTGCAGCATATGAATAACATCAGTTACGTACAGCTCCGCTAACGTAATCTTACAGAAGGGAACTGAGGACTCTGTTCAAATTCACAAGCCAAAAAAACGTCCTAGGTACACAGATAGTATAGAAATTAACAGTAGGAGCCAAAATATTTAATCATTGCATCACAGGTCGAGTATGAATTGCAAAGGACGAAACCAAAGCCCTCAAAGTGGCAGTATGAAACAGCTTATCCGTCTCAATCTAAACAGATGACGATAAAGTGATGTTGATACCAAAATAACTAATTTTGAGAGTGGGATTCATGTCAATTCCGTGCAACTGAACTAAGAGTAGGTTGTGTCCAAGCAATTTTCCATTTGATTTTTCTTTGATTGATCGGGGGCATTCCTGTTGAGTGTGGATGCTTCCCAATGTGTACTTCCTGATCAACTCCCGCAACGCCTAATAATACCAAAACGAGGAGATACTTTGACAATGACGAGAAACAAACCGCATACCTATGCTGTTTGCAGGATAAATAATGAACTATATGCGTGCTGCTGCCGGCTATCTCAGTCTCCTTAGCCTTCGCCGGCAAGTTTCCTTTGCCTTTAATATAGCTGGCCACTGTGTGACTGCTGGTGGAGCTAGAAAAAGAACTGAAAGGAAAAAAACGGCACGGGTGATTTCTGCTAGCGTTTGGCAAGCGTTCATCAGCAAATGCAAGTCAAGGTTCGTGATGAAAACCAGTAAGACAACGAGCTCGTAGGTCAGGGGTTAGAGTGGAGGACTTCTGATCATGTGAGATCCTTGGGTGGTACACCATCTGGGGTTGGGTATGACTGGCAGTCCCCGGCTAATAAGCAAGAAAAGACCATTTTAGTCTTCATTATCTTTGCTGGCAGTGTGCATATTAAACTGCTGTTCTGCAGTGGTTTGCGGATATCACCTCAAATATCCATGTATAATCTCCAACTGATTTGAAGTCTGTATGAGGTGGAAGTATTTACTCTAAGGTAAATTTGGAGGTTTTTGCGCACCCATTATGTATAGCCTAGTGACCCTTTACATCGAAGCCGTCCGTATACTTTCCGTAAGGGTTAATATTACCGTGTTCGACCGTCGATTTCGACGAAGTCTACCGTATGCTCCACACCAGGTGGTGCAGGGACGGTGAATTGCGCGTGAATTAGTTTTAAGTGATAGTAGCCGTGCGCTGCAGCTACCGCACTCTCTCCTCCTCCCTCACCTGAGCCTGGTGTCACGACAGAGTCAAAAAGACCGAAAATGGGAGAGGGCGCAGGTGGCTGGCGCGGCCGGAGCCGACACCTTGGGTGTGCCACCACATCATGCTCGGATCCTACAGAGTGGGTGTGCCATAAAGGCCACATTAGGAAGGAAAAATTGCTGCCTGACTCTCAGTCCGCCAGTCAGCCAATGCACACAAAACACATATTGGGCTGACCACGCTGTCTAATTTATCCCGTCAGTTGGCAACCTTCCAAGCCACGGCTTTTAGCGCACCGCGATAGTTTCAAGCGCGTCAGATTGTTTATAGTGAGGAAAATGCTCTGAACTGTTGACCTCACTCTCTCCCCAGCCCAAAATAAGACTATCATCTGAGCCAGTCAGTTGTCTGATGTGGGAATGGGCGCATTGGCTAACGGGCCAGCGTACCCATCTTTACACGCCACAGCACGACCTGGCTGATGACGGCTAATAAGCCAGAAATAACCATTTTGGACTCCCATGTATTTTTCGGTTCCGTTTTTTCAACATATGCTACACGTCGCTAAGCGACCGCCTGCGAGGGCTCTAGTCTGAACTCCAGGGCACAACGGAACATACTTGTTCCTTAAGCAGATCGGTGAGCAACACACTATCATCATATTCCCGATCGAAACCCACCAAAACTAACGAGCCCGTGGCTCAATAGTAGAGCGTTCGACTCAAAAACCAAAGGTCACGGGTTCGAATCCCAGGTATGCCACACATGGGATGGGGGATGACTGGCTGAAGACGGCTTATAAGCCAGAAATGGCCATTCCAGTCTCCCTTGTCTTTGTCGGTTCCACATTATCAACATATGCTTAACTTCGCTATGCTACCGCCTACGAGATCTCTAGTCTTGGCTCCAGGGCACAACAGAACATACCTGTTCCTTAAGC
>WEDG01010538.1:15000-20646 GCA_017591395.1 Schistocephalus solidus | reverse complement strand
TGGTAGCCCGCTTCCGTTCAGTTACACGTATTACTCTGTTTACTCTCTCTTAAAGTACTTGCTAACTTTCCCTCACGGTACCTGTTCGCTATCGGACTCGTGCTTGTATTTAGCCTTGGATGGAGTTTACCACCCACTTTGGGCTGCATTCCCAAACAACCCGACTCGAAGGTCGACCCTGGTGAATTACCCTCCACATTGTCTGAACCTCCACTCACTGCAGGCCTTTCCGACCTCTCGAGGCCAATCAGGAACCAGCATCGGTGCTGGACTTCGAGTGGAGTGGCAGTCCCCGCGAGACCGACCCAGAGCACCACCATTCGCCTGGCAGTAAAACCTACCGCGAGGCTTCGGTGCCTGGGCTGTTCCCTCTTCACTCGCCGATTCGCTAGGGAATCCTGCGGTTTAGTTTCTTTGAAAAGCACTCGCGGTGGGTGTGGCCGGGTTCGTGCGGGTTGATCGCGCTGGGTCCGAGATCGGGCAATATGAGGATAGGACGCAGTAGCACCTATCACTCCTCCAGCTAACCGGCGGCAGCACCTCATCGGGTGCGCCTCGGTATACCTGCATCGCGCTGCCGTAGCCCTATGTGCTGGCAGGCTCGCGCGGCGTTGCTGCACGCACACGCATGTGCTGAGGCCGGCCGGGCGCTTGCGCGCGTCCGCACGCGCTGCAGGGATCGGTGGATAGCGGTGCTGTGCGCGTAGCGCTGGCTTGCGCGCGGTAGCGCGGTGCTTTTGCGCATGCGCACGCGCAGTGCACCATCACTTGGGACAGCAAGAGGCGTGGGATGAGGAGGCCGGCTCGGCAGCCGGAGGCTGCACGGGAGAGGGGCTGCTCTAAGCGCATTGCCGCCAAGCCGCATTGGAAGGAGCAGTGCGGCGCTGAGCTCTCAGTTTCTTCACCCGCCGCCGCCGCCATGCCGCCGCCGCCTTGCCGCACTCCCGGCGGCGGCGGCGGCGGCGGCGGCGGCGGCGGCGGCGGCAAGGAGGGACCGAGTTGCATCCGCCGGTTCGGCGGCTTCCAGCCGCCGCTGGCGCACCGTGATGGTTTGTAAAATGCCGTACTCGACTCGGGCCATTGAGCGTGGCCGCAGGCCTGCAGCCGCGATGTGTGCGTTCAGAGAGTCGATGTTTCAAAGGCGGTCTGCGATTCACATTAATTCACACAGTTGGCTTGCGCTCTTCATCGGCTCCACACGGAAGCCGAGTGATCCCGCCGCATGAGTTGATCGCTTTCGACCGATGCGGTCATATGACCACCGGTCTTGTTAGGCACCTCGAACTTGGGATGGCTGGCCAGCGGCCAAGCAACCAACAAAGAGTGCACCGCCGTGCTCCACTAGATAGTAGAGCATGGCCAGCGAGACATGGGAGAACCACGCTCACAGGGTGTAAAAACACAGTCACAACAGTACAAAACAACTGACACATGAGTGGGGCGCCGAGACCTGGATCACTCACTCACTCACATGAGGTGGATCCGCGACCTCGAGTCTTACGCCTTGCACTCGCACGAGGAGCAGCCGCGCACAACCCAACAACGCAACCTCGTACGTGCACTGCCCTGTCACCCCGGTGTTCACTGGCTATCTCCTCACCCTACCACCACCGCCGCCGCCGCCGCCGCCGCCTGACAACCCACAGGCCGCAGGAGGACAACAACAGCAACAGCAGCAACAACAACAACGTAGCAGCAGGACGAAAGGAGGAAAGCGAGCACACCTGGCGGGCAGCCGACAGGCCAGACACCCCACCGCAATAAGGTTGGATCGTCATGACCGACAGATCCGACGCATACCACCACACACACACACGCACGCACGCACACATGCATGCATGCATGTACGGCAGCAGCAGTAAGAACACGAGATATATAAGTGCATATTCTCGCATACAGACGGAACGTGTAATGATCCTTCCGCAGGTTCACCTACGGAAACCTTGTTACGACTTTTACTTCCTCTAAATGATCAAGTTTGGTCGTCTTCTCGGCACCTGTCGAGCACCAACCTTGCGGCTGGCACTGCAATGGCGCCAATCCGAGGACCTTACTAAACCATTCAATCGGTAGTAGCGACGGGCGGTGTGTACAAAGGGCAGGGACGTAATCAGCGCAAACTTATGACTTGCACTTACTAGGAATTCCTCGTTCACGGGGAACAATTCCAAGCCCGATCCCTATCATGACGGTGATTGACCAGTTTGCCCAACCCTTTCGGGCCAGAAGGTCAGACTCGTTGGCACCGTCATTGTAGCGCGCGTGCGGCCCCGGACATCTAAGGGCATCACAGACCTGTTATTGCTCAATTTCGTGCACATTCGTAATGCTTGTCCCTCTAAGAAGTAGACACACCTGCGCCGTACCCGGAGGCTAGCGCTGAACCCACCGCTCACACCTCCTACCGCAGTCCACGCCACCACACGTGCGCGCACCACTCGCCCGGGAAGGGGCTCGCAGCACGCGCGCAGAGAAATGCGCGGCCCGACGGTAGTCAGCTGAAGTGAGCGGTTTCGCCAAAACGCCGCCAGCACGGGGAACGGAGGGACGGGCGTGCTAGTGGCGGGCTGGGAGTCTCGTTCGTTGTCGGGTTAACCCGGACAGATCGGCTCACCAGCTAGGAACGGCCATGCGCCGCAACCACCAAATCAAGGAAAAGAGCTGTCAATCTGTCAGTCCTCACGGTGTCCGGGCCGGGTTGGGGTTTTCCGTGTTGGGGTCAGAGTTAGGCCGCGGGACCATCTGGTGGTTGCCCTTCCGTCAATTCCTTTTGGGTTTCGGCTTTGCAGCCATGCTTCCCCGGGCAGGGGCTTAAAGGGGTTTCCGGGGACTGCGTGGGGATGGTTGAAATGCTGCACCGCGGATCGTCGGTTGAAAAATGGTTTATGGTCGGAACTGGGACGGTGTCGCGATCGATCTTCGAGGCCTCGGACTTTACATGACCCGTGAGAGCGTGGCGGGCGGATGGCAAAGCTTTGGTTTTGATGCGGTTTGCGGTCGATGGATTTTTAGCATCTGGCGCGACCGTACAGGCGTCAGCGCATGTACGGTCGATTGGCTGGGGATCGAAAGCCGGCGAGATGAGGACCGAGAGTCTGTTCCATTGTTCGTGCGAAAACTTTTCAGGACATCGGGCGCGGTTTGAGGGCATCAGATTTGTTCAGAAAGTAGGCGTCGCGCGATCACAGCGCGAGAGGGCGTCGAGGGCGTGCGGACGGGCCGACGGACCCTGCTGTCGCAGAGCACCGCCTGACCTCGCCTACACCTGCGGGTATTTCACCACGAACATGGCTGAAAAGGTGACACCACCGCCACGCCAACTCGAGCATGACCATGCCTGGGCAAAGGGGCACCGAGCGAAGCAAAGGTCCCACCTACACCGACACAATCAGCCGAGGACTGGCAGGCGACAGTGATACCGAGATCAACTACGAGCTTTTTAACTGCAGCAACTTTAATATACGCTATTGGAGCTGGAGTTACCGCGGCTGCTGGCACCAGACTTGCCCTCAATTGATCCTCGTGAAAAGGATTTAGAGTTCACTCATTCCGATTACGGAGCCTCAATAAGAGTCCCGCATCGGTATTTTTCGTCACCACCTCCCGTACTGGGAGTGGGTAATTTACGCGCCTGCTGCCTCCCTTGGAAGTGGTAGCCGTTTCTCAGGCTCCCTCTCCGGAATCGAACCCTGATTCCCCGTTACCCGTTATCACCATGGTAGGCAGGTCACCTACCATCGAAAGTTGATAGGGGCAGACATTTGAAGGACCCGTCGCCGACGCAAGGCCGACTGCGATCTGTAACAATTATCCAGAGTCACCAGAAGGACGACAGGCAGCGGAGCTCCACCCGAAGGCAGAAGAACACTACCTGGTTGGCTTCTGATCTAATAAGTGCACCCATTCCCTCGCGGGTCAGGGGCTTCGGGGCATGTATTAGCTCTAGAGTTATTACAGTTATCCATTTAACGGGTATGATCCAATAAACCATAGCTGATTTAATGAGCCATTCGCGGTTTCACCGTATGAAGGCGTGCACTTAGACATGCATGGCTTAATCTTTGAGACAAGCATATGACTACTGGCAGGATCAACCAGGTAGTTCAAACACCGACACGCACACAGCAGGCCTGTACGCATACGCGCCCCACTATCAGCGCGAACACGTGCATGCACCACTGGTGGTGGGACCGGCAACGGCAACAGCCACACACACACACACAAGAACGGGCTGCTACCACCAGTTTACCGCCCGCATCCTTCCAGGACTGCGTGAGCAGCAGGAGAATTTACACGCACAGAGACCGGTGACAGAACCGGCCTGCTAGTAGGCACAGACTGTAGCGACTGCTGGCGCTACACTGCCCTACCAAGTTTATAAACAGGCACAGTTGGGTAGGCCTCACCACGCACACGAAACACGGGCACGGCCCGCCCAACATACACAGGACGGTCAATCTCGTAAGATAAGCACGGAGCGACCAGCTGAATAGCCCTAGCGATGAAACAGACGAGGGCATGGGACGCGACAACGACCGCGTGGTCATCACCGCCACCACGCCACCCGCAACTTCGCTAGGCGCCATCGCCTGGTGCTCGCTCCTCTGGATCGAGAGACACGGTTCCCGGGCAGGCCAGTGACGCAGCCTGTACTGGCGGGACTAGCGCGTCCTGGGCGGGGACCGGGTCAGGAACGCCGGCGCGCCGGGCCGCTGGCCTGGTTTTGCAGCGGCATGGCGTATGCGCACTGTCATAGGGGTGGAGGGTTCAGCTGGTGCGGCCCTGCGGTTGGCCGGGCATGCTGGCTTCGTGTTGACCGTTTCGGTTGGCGACTGGGGTTGCTGGCGGCGGAATGCGGACGGTTGCCGTCGGTTCGGCAGGCTGTGAGCTGGTTCTAGTGCGCATGGACGGCTGCACGGCATGCCGCGAGTGTTGGCCAAAGGCGCTCGTTGAGGGCGGTGCGAGTATGGAGTGTGGTCGATTAGGACATTACGCTGATCGGGATGATTAATAGGCGGTACGCGGAGGTCCTAGTTACTCCCGCTGTTTACCCGCACACAGTCGAAGAAGCATTACCCAGACCAGCACAGCTGACTGGGTGCAGTGGTGGCCCCAAAACCACCGCACCCGTACTGGTGCAGTCAATATTACTCTGCCCTGCTGAACACGTCATTGTGCCAAGGCCTACCAACCTCGTACACCAGCCAAATTGCGGTTATCATCACTGCATATGGACGTGTAATCCTAGACCCATCCTACCTCAATATAAAACAGGTCTACCGACGTAGTCTGCCCATGTCTCTCCACGACTCGCTCCATAGAAGGGTCGATGCCTTGTGTGCGTCCACTATTATCTAAAAACTAATTTGTGCACATCATCTACCACACTCAAGAAGCCGGGGGGGGGGGTGGGGGAGGCGGGGGACCGTTACATCATATCCCACCGACAACAGGGGGTGGTGGGGGCATGAGCCTGCACCAGCACGTGCCCAGATTGGGCGCGCACACCCCCACCCTCATGTTGTGGGATCGTAGCCCAATTAATAATAATAATGTCTGCCGAACCCTTATTTGCACCCCTCTTGACCACCCTCCCCCCCCCCCTGTTGGTCCAGCGCAACTTCTACTGGTTCGTTGGGGGGCGGG
>WEDG01010538.1:0-7500 GCA_017591395.1 Schistocephalus solidus | reverse complement strand
GCCAGCGATCCAGCTTGCGGTGACGGCCCGGTATAGGTCCGACGCTCCAGCGCCATCCATTTTCAGGGCTGGTCAATTCGGCAGGTGAGTTGTTACACACTCCTTAGCGGATGCCGACTTCCATGGCCACCGTCCTGCTGTCTATATTAACCAACACCTTTTGTGGTATCTCATGAGCGTCAGCGTTAGGCACCTTAACCGGGCGTTTGGTTCATCCCACAGCGCCAGTTCTGCTTACCAAAAATGGCCCACTTGGCACTCGCACATTCAGCGCCCGACTCCTACAAAAGCGAGCCGGGCATCTCACCCATTTAAAGTTTGAGAATAGGTTGAGCTCGTTTCGAACCCAGTACCTCTAATCATTCGCTTTTACCGGATAAAACTGATCTTGCGAATGAGTGCCAGCTATCCTGAGGGAAACTTCGGAGGAACCAGCTACTAGATGGTTCGATTAGTCTTTCGCCCCTATACTCACGTTTGACGATCGATTTGCACGTCAGAATCGCTGCGGTCCTCCACCAGAGTTTCCTCTGGCTTCAACCTACGCAAGCATAGTTCACCATCTTTCGGGTCTTATCGTGCACGCTCCTGCTCCGCCCCGATGACGCGCCGGCTCCAGCCCAGACCGCAGAACGATCCACGCCTTTCCAACGACCACATCATGGGACGGGCCGGTGATGCGACCACTGCTCTTCTGCCTGGTGCTGAACGCGCAAGGCGAGGTGCGAAAACAGTGGCATCTCACCACATCCCGAGAACAAGTCGAGACTTCACTTTCACTGCGCCTTTGGGTTTCGTGGGACCCATTGACTCGCGTGCATGATAAACTCCTTGGTCCGTGTTTCAAGACGGGTCGGGTAGCTCGTCTACCACAACACCACAGACTGTTTGGCCCACGCCGACTCGTACAGGAGGCGCCGCATGTAAGACCACCCAACACCAGACCACCGCCGGACCCGCTTTGCGCAGGCAACACGACGATCAGACCCAGCAATTGGCAGCCCACAGCACCCCACGCCCACATGCAGTGTGCGCACGAGCCAGAACCTAGAGACCGACAACCCTGGTGCCCTGCACAGTTATTCATACCACCGTAGCCCACCAGGACATCCGCCGGCGACTGCACAACAAAACCAACCGACAGACAGACCCGTTGACGACCAGTGCTCGATAACACGTGTGCATGCAAATGCCTACACACGCCGCTCACTGAATTCGCCCGTGATGATCGAAGCTCAGCCGACGACCCTTACAAAGGAGCCACCGACCCAACCCGACTTGACTACGGCAGACTGGCAGTTCCACCAGTCGTGGTGCTCACCAGATAGAGGAAGTGCATTGGCCGGTCCATCCACACTATGCGCAGACAGACAAAACAGCCGGCTCCGGCAACCTCCCGGAACACCGATCCTGCCCTCCCGAGGAAGACCAGGCCCACTACTTCGCAGTGGACTGTCCGTCCGACAGACGCGCCAGGCGCGCATACACACCGACCAACTGGATCCTCTAGGGCTTGCAGCTTGACGCCACCGTTTACCTCTATGCGGTTTCACGTACTGTTTACTCTCTCTTCAAAGTACTTTTTCAACTTTCCCTCACGGTACTTGTTCGCTATCGGACTCGTGCTTGTATTTAGCCTTGGATGGAGTTTACCACCCACTTTGGGCTGCATTCCCAAACAACCCGACTCGAAGGTCGACCTGGTGAATTGCCTCACATGTCTGAACCTCCACTCGCACGGGCCTTTCACCCTCTCTGGGCCAAATCCAGGGAACCATACTCAGTGCTGGACTTCGAGTGGAGTGGCAATCCCGCGAGCCGACCCAAAACACCACATTGCCTAGCAGTAAACCTACCGCAGGCTTCGGTGCTGGGCTATTCCTCTTCACTCGCCGTTACTAGGGAATCCTGGTTAGTTTCTTTTCCTCCGCTTAGTGATATGCTTAAGTTCAGCGGGTAATCACGACTGATCCGAGGTCAGGCAATATAGAGTAGGAAGCAGTAGCACCTATCCACCCTCCTCCACCCACAACCGGCATTGGCACTCATCGTGCGCCCCTCCAACCTCATCACCACTGCCATATATATATATGTGCTAGAGCTCGCACGGCGTGCCACACACACACACACATACTGAGCCACGGCCAGTGCGCACCGGCGCCCATCCACACAAACACTGGATCAATGGACGCAGGCTAATACATCAAACGCACTAACACACTTGCAGTGCCTGATGCGCGCACACACTCACACACACTACGGCACCATCAGGACAAGCAAGAGAGCATGGGATGAGGGAGAAGCCGCGCTCCAACCGCCGCCGGAAAGGCACACACAGGAGAAGGAGGCTACTCGCTACATGCCTAAAGGCCACATTAAGGAAGGAGCCATTGCAGCCTGAACTCTCAGTTCTTCACCGCCGCCGCTGCCGCCGCCACCACCTCCAACCCTGAGGAGGAGGAGGAGCGTAAACAGCAGCAGCGAAAGCAGCAGCAAGAGGACCGAGTTATCCCGCCAGTTGGCAACCTTTCCAAGCCACGGCTTTTAGCGCACTCGTGATAGTTTATAAGCCGACCCTCGGCCAGACGTGGCCGTAGGCAAAGCCTACGGCCGCAATGTGCGTTCAAGAGGTCGATGTTCAAAGCAGTCTGCGATTCACATTAATTCACACAGTTGGCTGCGCTCTTCATCGACACACGAGCCGAGTGATCCACCGCATAGAGTTGTACTTTTCGACCGATACGGTCATATGACCACCGGTCTTGTTAGGCACACTCGAACTTGGGATGGCTGGCCAGCGGCCAAACAACCAACAAGGAGTGCACCGCCGTGCTCCACTAGATAGTAGAGCATGGCCAGCGAGCAGCATGGGGAGAACCACGCTCACAGGGTGTAAAAACACAGTCACAACAGTACAAAAACAACTGACACATAGTGGGGCGCCGGACCTGGATCACTCACTCACTCACTCACATGAGTGGATCCGCGACCTCGAGTCTTACGCCTTGCACTCGCACGATGAGCAGCCGCGCACAAACCCAACAACGCAACCTCGTACGTGCACTGCCCTGTCACCCCGGTGTTCACTGGCTATCTCCTAACCCTACCACTCACCACCGCTGCCGCCGCCGCCTGACAAACCCACAGGCCGCAGGAGGACAACAACAGCAACAGCAGCAGCAACAACAACGTAGCAGCAGGACGAAAGGAGGAAAGCGAGCACACCTGGCGGGCAGCCGACAGGCCAGACACCCCACCGCAATAAGGTTGGATCGTCATGACCGACAGATCCGACGCATACCACCACACACACACACACGCACGCACGCACACATGCATGCATGCATGCATGTACGGCAGCAGCAGTAAGAACACGAGATATATCAGTGCATATTCTCGCATACAGACGGAACGTGTAATGATCCTTCCGCAGGTTCACCTACGGAAACCTTGTTACGACTTTTTACTTCTCTAAATGATCAAGTTTGGTCGTCTTCTCGGCACCTGTCGAGCACCAACCTTGCGGCTGGCACTGCAATGGCGCCAATCCGAGGACCTTTACTAAACCATTCAATCGGTAGTAGCGACGGGCGGTGCGTACAAAGGGCAGGGACGTAATCAGCGCAAGCTTATGACTTACACTTACTAGAATTCCTCGTTCACGGGGAACAATTCCAAGCCCCGATCCCCTGTCATGACGGTGATTGACCAGTTTGCCCAACCCTTTCGGGCCAGAAGGTCAGACTCGTTGGCACCGTCATTGTAGCGCGCGTGCGGCCCCGGACATCTAAGGGCATCACAGACCTGTTATTGCTCAATTTCGTGCACATTCGTAATGCTTTGTCCCTCTAAAGAAGTAGACACACCTGCGCCGTACCCGGAGGCTAGCGCTGAACCACCGCTCACACCTCCTGACCGCAGTCCACGCCACCACGTGCGCGCACCACTCGCCCGGAAGGGCTCGCAGCACACGCGCGCAGAGAAATGCGCGGCCCGACAGTAGTCAGCTGAAGTGGAGCAG
The DNA here is from genome assembly GCA_017591395.1 of Schistocephalus solidus. NCBI lineage: Eukaryota > Metazoa > Platyhelminthes > Cestoda > Diphyllobothriidea > Diphyllobothriidae > Schistocephalus > Schistocephalus solidus. Next base: position 3,479 of record WEDG01010538.1, on the reverse strand, counting down.
TTTCGCCAAACGCCGCCAGCACAGGAACAGAGGACAGGCGTACTAATTAGCAGGCTAGAGTCTCGTTCGTTATCGGAATTAACCAGACAAATCGCTCCACCAACCAAGAACGGCCATGCACCACCAACCACCAAATCAAGAAAGAGCTATCAATCTGTCAATCCTCACAGTGTCCGGGCCGGGTGAGTTTTCCCGTGTTGAGTCAAATTAAGCCGCAGGCTCCACTCCTGGTGGTGCCCTTCCGTCAATTCCTTTAAGTTTCAGCTTTGCAACCATACTTCCCCGGAACCCAAAGACTTAAAGGTTTCCCGGGGACTGCCCGTGGGGATGGTTAAAATACTACCACCACGGATCGTCAGCTGGCATCGTTTATGGTCAGAACCAGGACGGTATCTGATCGTCTTCGAGCCTCGACTTTCACAGTCGTCGAAAACATGCTTTGACTGCATGCTTTAGCTTCATGCACAGTTACGTCCATGAATTTCACCTCTGCGCCATCAACGTCCACGTTCTCGACTTCACTTCGGATCCCGAGAAACCAACGAACAGAACCGGAAGTCCTATTCCCATTATTCCATGCAAAACTTTTTCAGGCGACATCGGCCTGGTTTGAGCACTCAAATTTGTTCAAAGTAAACGTGCCATCCGCCCATAGACACCTTTTGAAGGGCATCCAAAGGCATGCAGACGAGCCGACGGACCCTACTGTCGCAGAGCACCGCCTGACACTCGCCTACACCTGCGGGTATTTCACCACAGACATGGCTGAAAGAGTACCACCGCCACACGCCAACTCGAGCATGACCATGCCGCTGGGCAGGGCACCGAGCGAAGCAAGGTCCCACCTCACACCGACACAATCAGCCGAGGACTGGCAGGCGACAGTGATACCGAGATCCAACTACGAGCTTTTAACTGCAGCAACTTTAATATACGCTATTGGAGCTGGAGTTACCGCGGCTGCTGGCACCAGATCTTGCCCTCCAATTGATCCTCGTGAAAGGATTTAGAGTTCACTCATTCCGATTACGGAGCCTCAATAAGAGTCCCGCATCGGTATTTTTCGTCACCACCTCCCGTACTGGGAGTGGGTAATTTGCGCGCCTGCTGCCTCCCTTGGAAGTGGTAGCCGTTTCTCAGGCTCCTCTCCGGAATCGAACCCTGATTCCCCGTTACCCGTTATCACCATGGTAGGCAGGTCACCTACCATCGAAAGTTGATAGGGCAGACATTTGAAGGACCCGTCGCCGACGCAAGGCCGACTGCGATCTGTAACAATTATCCAGAGTCACCAGAAGGACGACAGGCAGCGGAGCTCCCACCCGAAGGCAGAAGAACACTACCTGGTTGGCTTCTGATCTACATGCACCCATTCCCTCGCGGGTCAGGGCTTCGGGGCATGTATTAGCTCTAGAGTTATTACAGTTATCCATTTAACGGGCATGATCCAATAAACCATAGCTGATTTAATGAGCCATTCGCGGTTTCACCGTATGAAGCGTGCACCTGACACATGCATGGCTTAATCTTTGAGACAAGCATGTGACTACCGGCAGGATCAACCAGGTAGTTCAAAACACCGACACGCACACAGCAGGCCTGGTACGCATACGCGCCCCACTATCAGCGCGAACACGCGCATGCACCACTGGTGGTGGGACCGGCAACGGCAACAGCTTTCACATCCACACACACACACACAAGAACGGGCTGCTACCACCAGTTTACCGCCCTGCATCCTTCCAGGACTGCGTGGAGCAGCAGGAGAATTTTACACGCACACAGAGACCGGTGACAGAACTGCCTCGCCAGCAGTGCAACAAGACCGCAGCGACCGCCAGCGCCACACCGCCCTCACCGCTTTATAACGCCATTCGCGGTTTCACTCGTATGTAAGGGTGCACTTAGACATGCATGGTTTCAATCTTTTGAGACAAGCATATGACTACTGGCAGGATCAACCAGGTAGTTCACCAGTTCGACACGCAGCCTGTGCATACGCGCCCCACTATCGTAATGATGCATGCACCACTGGTGGTGGGATCAGCAACGCCATCCACAATAATACAATGCAAGAACGGGCTTAAGCAATACCACCAGTTTTACCGCCCCGCATTCCAGGACTTCCACCAGTGTGGAGCAGCAGGAGAGAATTTACATACCGCACACAGAGACCGGGCATGAACCGTACAATATTCTGCTTTAGTAGGCACAGACTGTAGCGACGCAGCAAAGCGCCACCTGCCCCTACCAAGTTTATAAACAGGCACAGCCAGGTAGAGCCTCACCACGCACACGAAACACGGGCGCGGCCCGCCCAGCATTACGCAGTGATCGGTCAATCTCGTAGGTATAAGCACGGGCTGACAGCCGAATAGCCCTAGCGATGAAACAGGCGAAGCATGGGACACGACAACGACCGCATGGTCAGCACGCCACCACGTCAATCGCCCACCTTCGCTAGAGCGCCATCGCCTGAGTACTCGCTCCTCTAGATCAGAGAGAGAGAAGACACAGTTCACGAACGGCCATGTGCACAACCTTGTATACCCAGCCCAGCGCGTAACGCATCCAATTCGACGGGAACCAGGCCCCCAGAACACCGCTGAAGCGCACACCAGGCCGCACACGGGCCATGGTTTGCTAGCTAGCGCACAGCATATGCACACTATCCTGAAAAGCCCGGTAGCTGGTCACTAATGCAGCCCCGCAATTGGCAGGCCACTATAATACCCTTTTCAGGCGGGAGTAACTCGTTCAGATAACGACTGAGAGTAGTACTACCGCTTGGAAAATACAGACACTTTCCATCAGTTCAACAAGCGCTATGACGCTAGTCATAGTCACATGACATAGCCTCCCACCAACGCCACCACCAAGTATTGACAAAGCGGCCCCTCGATGAGAAACGAGTGACAGCATGCACCGCGTCTAGTAGGTGGGTCCAATTTCTTTTACCGCTACTATATGGCTAGTAATCCAGGCCAATCTCGCTTAATGGCCCACCACCTTAAGAGGGTCTAGTTACTCCCGCCGTTTACCCGCACACAGTCGAAGAAGCATTACCCAGACCAGCACAGCCAACCTCGTGCTAGTGAAGGCATAGGCCCCAAAACCACCGCACCCGTACTGGTGCAGTAGACATTCTCTGCCCTGCTGGGATGTCATTGTGCCAAGGCCTACCAACCTCGTATACACCAGCCAAATTGCGGTTATCATCACTGCATATGGACGTGTATCCTAGACCCATCCTACTCGATAAAACAGGTCTACCGACGTAGTTCGCCCATGTTCTCCACGACTCGCTCCAGAAGGGTCGATGCCTTGGTAGTGCGTCCACTATTATCTAAAACTATCACTCGGTGCACATCATCTACCACACTCCGCGCAGCCAGGGTGGGGGAGTGCGGGGGCCGTTACATCATATCCTCACTCGACAACAGGTATAGCCTGCACTACAGCATCGTGCCTCCAGACTG
>WEDG01010536.1:0-52899 GCA_017591395.1 Schistocephalus solidus | reverse complement strand
AACTGATCTCGCATTGAGTGAAACTAAGCTGAGCGTATTCCTGAGCTGCAGGTTACGCTCATTAGTATGAATAAAAAGGATAATTTGGTGGCGGAGAAGAAAACTGGAAAGAAGAAACGAAAGGTGTGAAACAAAATTGCTCTGGTCTACAATTTGTCGAAATGTTACTGTTAAGAGAACTGAGATTATTGCACGAGAATGGTTTACAGAGCTCTCGTTGGGATTTAGTCTACTACTGACCATACTCTCACCTGAAGGCTTCAATGAATCCATCAGAGTTGATTGTGACTTTGTCCTCCTGTTGTGGTGTTTCCCCATTGCAGCTAGCCACGCGTTTGTTTCTTCTGATTCAACTACGGGCTCTTTAGAACACCCAAGATAGCAGGATGAGATTTGTGGTTTACTCTGGTCGTCTTCCGTAGGATTCAGAGACTGTGTTCCTGTTATCTGGTCGTTATGGGTTATCGCGTCTGAACATTGTGAGCTGTAACAAGTTGCAGTTTTTGATACTTTTCGTGCTTTAGTCACTGCCTTTTTAACTGGAATATTGCCAAGCGTATTTCGTCGGGTAATGTTATCTTGCAAGAGCTTTCCTTAAGTCTGCAAGCTCATTTTCCAGTATTTGAACTCTTAGTAAAATATAAGAAAATCCAACGCAAGATTCGTCCTCGTAGCCGACGGATTTGGCTGCCATTACGCTTTGTGCGCGCTTTGCTGGTTTTTGGTTATAAGTATAAACTGATTGAGTGCCAGTCGTGGATGTCGAAGCCAGCTCAACAGGCTTTCCTTTAAAGGAAGTTCCGTGACTGGTTCTGTTGCTAGCAAACAATTGTTTTGAGTCCATAAATGTTAAAACACTGCGTAAAAGTATGTTCTCCTTAGAGCGTATAACGAAAATTTCTGACTGGCTTTGGAGTATGGCGAGTATTTAATGCAATATGAGCAACAATGTTTATACTTGTTCAAAAAAGCTTTTGAAAAATACTATAAACGGTATGAAGGATATTCAGGAACGACTCAGACGTTCGGAGATGTCGAAGGTCCTGGATAACTTCAGATCTTCACGAGGTTGTACACGTTTGGTTCCCTGAGTGGTTGTCAGTTTTTATTGGTGCAGATCCTGCGCAGTCAACTTGAATAAGATGATAAACAAATTCCAATTTGATCCATTTTATGACAAATTTCGGCACAAGAAAGAATTCCAGATGAGCAGGAAGCAAGTAAGTACATGCAGTTACAACAGTATTGTCCGGAACAGTCCAAGTGAAGTGGTAACGAAGATCAAATTGTCCAAGTTGGAGAACAAATACTTGGTGGTGTTTATAGGGTCTTCAAGGTCATCGACAATGGAGCTCCCTAATATTTGCCTTGCACATCTAAATAAAAATAATCAAAAATATAACAGTTCAACGAGGAATATATTAATAAGTGGCAATTAAAGGGTGGCAGTTACATGTGCTGCCGAGACTTACTGGAATATTAACACTTCCTATTTCCACACTACTTAACTATTGTTTACAATGGTGGGTTTCTGTCTTTGCTGAAATTCACTAGTATTTTCTTAATGACTGACAGAACTATGAGAAAAATAATCCTTTTCTATACTCATATTGCTTAAGTTAATAATGGCGGGTAAAAGTCTCCACCGAAATCAACTCTTACTTCCTTAATCACTTATATGCATATTGGATATTAAATACACCCATGGTCCTCTGGGTAGTTCAGCCATGAAAAACTGAATATTGGCAATAAAATAAGGAGATGGATTAATCAATCTATCTTCTCATTTTGTGCCAAAATTTATTAACTTAGAATAAAAATTATGCAGATTTGCCTATGAAAAGTTTGTAAGACTATTTGCGTGGGTAATGAAGTCATTTATTTAATTCAATTTATTGAGGGAAATAGGCATGGACATTTGCGTACCCAATTTGTAAGGTGAAATAAAGTGCAGTATGCAGAGAAACTATGTGGGTTGCAAAGTTCGAAGGCGATCATAAAGTGGTGCGTGACTCTCGAGGGTTAAGATAAATTCCTCATTGCTCCGGCTCTTTTTGGAACATGAAACTGTCAAGGTTCCTTTTAAAGCTTTCCGGTGATGGCGACATCATAACGACTTCAGGGAAGGCATTCCATGGTTTAACCACTCTGACGGAGAAGGAGAACTTGCACTCATCCAGTCTCGCCTGCTGGACGCGCAGTTTTAATGGGTGACCTCAGACATGGGTTGTGGCAGCAAATTCAAAAAGTCCCAGAATTCCATGCAACAATCCGATCCCTTCACAATGTGAAATGTCTACAGGAGATCCCCACACACTTGCCTATAACTTAAAGGGAACAGATAAAGATTCCTTAGGCGGGTTGGATATGACAAGGAGCTTTGATTCCTTACCATTTTGGTGGCTCTCCTTTGTACTCTTTTGATACAGTTCTGATCTTGAACTGTCATTGGTCTCCAGGCTTGTACAGCATTTTCCAAATGCTGCCTAATGAATGTCCCAAAAAGTCTTTGCGAAGAGATCATCATCGAAATCCAAAAGGCTCGCCTGATGGCGTGCAACGCAGTCTCGGAAATTGTCTCAATCGGCAGCATTGCGGATGACTTTCCAGATTTTTATATCGTCCGCAAACATAGCAAAGTTACAGTCCAATTCCTGTACACAATCCTAAATGAACCAGAGAATTAGGATCGGTCCGAGCACTGAACCTTGTGGTACTCCACTCTCGATGACTGTGTGCTTTGATAGCGATCCGCCTACACAGACCACTTGGGAACGACCACCGAAAAAATTCTTGACCTACGTAAGAAGTTTGCCGCCAATACCGAATATTCTCAACTTGTAAAGGAGACGCTGGTGGGGAACACTATCGAAGGCCTTCTGGAAATCAATGAAGGCCACATGCATAGTATCTTTTGCATCGAGTGGTTTTGTCCAGCTTCGCATCGTATAAAGTAAGTTCGTAACACACGATCTTCCCTCTACGAAAGCCGTATTGTGCAGTCGATAAGAGGTAACGGGTTTCTAAATAAATCATCAATTTCTTTTTGACAACCTTCTCCATAACCTTGAAAGAGATTGAGGTCAGGGTGACAGGCCCGTAGTTTGCAGCGAGTGCACAACTACTGCTATTGTGAAGCGGTTATATGGACTATTTTCCAGTCGGTAGGAAGGATTCCCGTAACGAACGATTTATAGCACAAAATGTTTACCGGTTTTGTCAGCTATCGAGCAAGTTCGAGAAGCAGCCTTGTTGGAATCTCGTCAGGGCAGGGTGATTAACATACCTTCAGCCTTTTTAGTTCTTCAAAGACCACCTCTTATCGAAAGGGATTCTCCTGAATAATTGGCGCTCCCATAGTCTCGTAACTAGATAGAATGAAAACAGCTTCTCTGGTAAAAACCGAGGGAAAAAACTGAGAAAAGCATTCAGCTTTGTTTTTAATTTATGATACATCGCAACCATCATCGTTTCTCATAACAGGAATCGAGTTTCTGTTACGTGTTCTGTTTTGTAAATAGTAGTAGAAAAATTTGGGATTGTGAAGTGCTTGCTGGAGCAAATCCCCCTTGTAATCCCATTATATCTTGAAGATCAAGCTTTTAACCTTGGTCCTTTGAATGTTATATGCTTGCAAGGCTAAATTTTCATAAGATGGTTAAAATTGTTGGAAAACAAGGAGAGGAAGAACCAGCGACTGCGAAGATTGACTCTGCAGAGGATAATGAAAACCCTTCAAAATATACATATACATATTTAGAAACCGATGTAATATCAATGGAACCACCTCAAATACCAGGAGGACTCTTTTCAGAGTCCAAATTTGCGAGTTTTGAAAGGAAACAGTAATAAAGACTTTATATCTTCTGAATGCTTAAGTTATTTCATTTTGAAAACAGTTAAAGAAGACAAAAACCTAATTTCGAGTGGAAGATTATTCCAGATGAAAGGATATTTGGAACTGTTAGTTGTGGAGCTAAAGGATGGTGAAATGATCATTGAGGAATAACGAGTGGGGTTAGGTCGATATACCGGAGTGAGAGCGAAAGATTGTGGGAGGTTTGGGCTAGAGTAAACGCAAGCCAGGAAACAGAGACTGGCTTCGAGTCTTCTTACTCACTCCTTAAATAAATTCCAGTCGTCAGTGACGTTCCCGGAGAAGAGAAGATCCCATTCTATTCGCGAGACCTCAGCTCTCATTTTGAAAAAATCTGCTCGCCATATATTTGGCCTGCTTTCATTTATCGCAGGTGGTACAGAATAAAAACCGTACTCCCATAAAAGTACTGCATGCTCACTTCGACCAAGTGGAGGTATGCAGTAGACCTCGTCTATACTTTCAGGATCCGTAGTGAAGACGAGATCCTAACTAGCAGAACCGCGACCCATAGTGGAGTTCGGCAGCCATCTATGATTTCAAAGCAGCCGTTGTATTAAAGTGCTAGGTAGCACGTCTTCTGCAGCCCAGAGTCGCAGATCACGAAATACGCGGCCGTTAAAAGTCAAACAAACAACGATACGCCGGTTCCGATCCCCGCGACATACTCTACGGGCTACTCGGGTGAGTCCGCTCGCACTAGCAGCCTTGAATAATGTTTCCTTTTAAAACAATTGCAGAAGCAACCGGACGGAACAATTGACGGCTCTAGTCGTTCGGGAACTGGCACGCTACAAGGTGCACATTGTTGCTCTCAGCAATACCTGATTCTGTGAGCACGGTCAACTGGAGATATTGTCTGCCCACTGAACCTTCTTGTGAAGCGGCCGGCCAAAGGCAGAAAGACTCGACGCTGGTGTTGCCCTTGCCATCCGAAATGACATCGTGGAACGTCTGCCCTGTCTGCCGCAGGGTAGCAATGATCGCCTGATGAGCCTCCACCTGCAGCTTAATGGAAAAAGCTCGACACCATCATCAGCGCGTACGTTCACTTAATGACGAGATCTGATGCGGTGAAGGACGAGATCTACGAGGACCTGCCTGCACTCCTGGTGACTGTGTCGAAGGCGTATAAATTAATTGTCCTTGGTGACTTCAACGCCTACGTTGAGACAAATAACGCTACCTGACAGGAAGTGCTGGGTCCCCACGGTCTTGGTGGATGTAGCGATATCGGTCTCCTCCTTCTTCTGCGGAACACCATCCCCTGCTGATCAACACCTTATTCCGTCTTCCGACGCGGGTGAAGGTTACTTGGAGGCACCCTCTGTCGCGGTGCTGTCAGCTGCTGAACAATGTTCTCGTCTGGAGGATTGATCGACAGGACGTGCTTGTAACCAAGGCGATCCGCGATGCCAATGTTTGGACGGATCACCACCTCGTCATCTCCCAGATGAGGCTCAGACTGCAACCCCGCCGAAGGTAAGTGACCGCCAGGTAAGTTTAAGTACATTTGTTAAATCTGTCTGCTCTCTGTTTAGATTTCAACAACAAAATAACCGCAAAACTGGAGAACCTGTATGCTCCAGATAATAACGCCGCCGTGGAAACACGATGGTGTTAACTGCGAAACGTCATCCACACCACCCTTGAAGTCCTCGGACGCGCGCGCCGTCAACTCCAGGACTGGTTTGATGACAATGACGTCAACGTCGACGTCAGCAACTTACTCGCGGAGGTGAATGGACTACAAAAAGCCTACATGGATCCTCGGACTGACGCCGACAAAGCAGCCTTCTTGAGATGCAACCGCTTGTACATCAACGACTACGGGAGATGAAGGACGCCTGGATGGCTTAAAAGGCTGAGAAAATCCAGGGGTATGTCGACTGCAACGAAATGAAAAACCTTTTCAAAGCCATCAAGGCCATCTACGGTCCCTGTATTCAGGGGACCTAAGCTGGACAGAACTGACACACGGCATGGGCCTATTAGGACACATTCGCCTCCACGACAACCAGCGGTGAACCACGGGAGGCTAAGCCAAATAAATGCACACTACCTACACCAATACATAGACAACACCCTCACCATCATCACGTATCTGAGAATATCACGGTGTCCTAGAAACCGTGACTTGGTAGGCTGCCAATCTGACGCTTACACCAGACCACGCCGTCGGCCCAGTGTATGGGCTGTGTTTGTCGAGTGGCTGACCAGTGGACTTAGGGTCAGATGGCGATGGTTCCTCCTTATCACCTGATTGAGTGAATCTTAGTATGTGCGTTATGGGGACCGGGTCATGCTGTGGCGCGCAAAGGCGGATACGCGAATCCGTCAGCCAATGCGCCCCCTCCCACATCAGACAACTCACTGGCTCGGACGGTGGTTTGGTTGTGCGGTGGCGGGAGAGAGTGAAGTCGATAGGTCAGCGCATTTTCCTTACTACAAACAATTTTGACGCCCTTGAAACTATCACGGTGCGCTTAAAGCCGTGGCTTGGAAGTTTGCCAACTGACGGGATAGCTCGGACCGCGTGGTCAGGCCAATGTGGGTTTTTTGTGTAGTGGCTGACTGGCTGACTGAGAGCCAGGCTGCAGTGTCTCCTTCTAAATGTGGCCTTTATGGCACTACCACTCCGTAGGATCCGAGCCAGGTGTGGTGGTACGCCCATGGGTGTCTCCCGCCGCGCTAGCCAACTGCGCCCAATCCCATCTCTTGTCTTTTTAACTCTGTCATGTCACCGGGCTCAGGTGGGGCAGGAGGAGAGTGTGCGGTAGATGCAGCGCAAGTCTATTATCACCCTAAACTAAATCACGCGCAGGTCACCGTCCCTGCATCACCCTTCCGTGGTGCATAAGGTGGACATCGTCAAACTCGACGGTTGAACTATCATGTAATGTGTACGGTCAGGGTTGTAGGGGTACTAGTTAGGGGTAGCACCACACAGATTGCATTTGGTCGCTCCATTTGTCTCGTACAGGCGGGAAATGCTCCTGTGTTCGCCTCCTACTGGTACCAAACTCTCACCTGTGGCTCTTGAAGTTGGGATATTCCCAGCGGCCACACCCCAGGCAACCGTCACGACCGGTGGGCTAAGCCAGGTGAAGGTCTACGGTGTTGTGTGTGCCTCCACGCCCGGTATGTCTGACTCCTGAACTTCCCAAATCCCCCTCTGAAAAAGTCCTACGGTAGGAGCGACCGCAACCCCGTAGGCAGCACAGGCTAACTCGGGTCGCTCTAACACTAAAACAAAACCCTGACACATAGTGGAGTTTGGCAGCCGTCTGGGATGTCCGAGCAGCCATTTTTAGTGATTGCACTGCTTGTCTCCTCGCAGAGAAAGGGGCTAGAAAAGGTGCCCTAAACAAATGCTGAGTCTCAGGTCTTCTGAAGCTTGCCGCGGCTTGCAGATCTCAAAATACGCGGTCGTAAAACTCAAACAACCAAAAATACCCCCCGTCCCCATTCCACTCGCCAGACCCTCCAGGCTGCTCGGGTGAGTCCACTCACACTAGCAGCCTGGAATGTTCTTTCCCTTTTAGACAATCCTAGGAGCAACCGGCCGGAACGGAGGATGGCGCTAGTTGCTCGGGAACTGGCGCGCTATAAGGTGGGTATTGCTGCTCTCAGCGAGACCCGATTATCTGAGCAGGGTCAGCTGGAGGAGGTGGGTGCCAGCTACACCTTCTTCTAGAGTGACCGGCCATGCGTAGAGCGACGCGACGCTGAAGTTGCCCTTACCATCCGGAACAACATCGTTGGACGTCTGTCCTGTCTGCCGCAGGGTATCAATGATCACCTGATGAGCCTCCATCTGCCTCTTAAGGGAGACGAGTTCGCCACCATCATCATCGCCTACGCGCCCCCAATAACGAGCTCTGATGCAGCGAAGGACAAATTATACGAGGACCTGCACGCCCTGCTGGCGACTGTGCCGAACGTGGACAAGTTAATTGTCCTTGGTGACTTTAATGCCCGTGCCGGGACAGACCGTGCTTCAGGGAGAGGAGTGTTGGAACCCCAGTGTCTCGGTAGCCGTAATGATAAAGGCCTCCTTCTTCTGCGAACGTGTGCGGAGCACCGTCTCCTGTTGACCAACACCTTCCGACGCGGGAGAAGGCCACGTGGATGCACCCTCGGTTGCGGTGCTGGCATCTGCTGGACTGTTTTCTCGTCCGGAGGCGAGATTGACAGGACGTGCTTGTAACCAAGGCGATCCGCGATGCCAATGTTTGGACGGATCACCACCTCGTCATCTCCCAGATGAGGCTCAGACTGCAACCCCGCCGAAGGTAAGTGACCGCCAGGTAAGTTTAAGTACATTTGTTAAATCTGCCTGCTCTCTGTTTAGATTTCAACAACAAAATAACCGCAAAACTGGAGAACCTGTATGCTCCAGATAATAACGCCGCCGTGGAAACACGATGGTGTTAACTGCGAAACGTCATCCACACCACCCTTGAAGTCCTCGGACGCGCGCGCCGTCAACTCCAGGACTGGTTTGATGACAATGACGTCAACGTCGACGTCAGCAGCTTACTCGCGGAGGTGAATGGACTACAAAAAGCCTACATGGATCCTCGGACTGACGCCGACAAAGCAGCCTTCTTGAGATGCAACCGCTTGTACATCAACGACTACGGGAGATGAAGGACGCCTGGATGGCTTAAAAGGCTGAGAAAATCCAGGGGTATGTCGACTGCAACGAAATGAAAAACCTTTTCAAAGCCATCGGAGGCCATCTACGGTCCCTGTATTCAGGGGACCTAAGCTGGACAGAACTGACACACGGCATGGGCCTATTAGGACACATTCGCCTCCACGACAACCAGCGGTGAACCACGGGAGGCTAAGCCAGATAAATGCACACTACCTACACCAATACATAGACTAAACACCCTCACCATCATCACGTATCTCGAGAATATCACGGTGTCCTAGAAACCGTGACTTGGTAGAGCTGCCAATCTGACGCTTACACGCAGACCACGCCGTCGGCCCAGTGTATGGGCTGTGTTTGTCGAGTGGCTGACCAGTGGACTTAGGGTCAGATGGCGATGGTTCTTCCTTATCCCCTGATTGAGTGAATCTTAGTGTGTGCGTTATGGGGACCGGGTCATGCTGTGGCGCGCAAAGGCGGATACGCGAATCCGTCAGCCAATGCGTCCCCTCCCACATCAGACAACTCACTGGCTCGGACGGTGGTTTGGTTGTGCGGTGGCGGGAGAGAGTGAAGTCGATAGGTCAGCGCATTTCCTTACTTACTAAACAATTTTTGACGCCCATTGAAACTATCACGGTGCGCTTAAAAAGCCGTGGCTTGGAAGTTTGCCAAACTGACGGGATAGCTCGGACCGCGTGGTCAGGCCAATGTGGGTTTTTGTGTAGTGGCTGACTGGCTGACTGAGAGCCAGGCTGCAGTGTCTCCTTCTAAATGTGGCCTTTATGGCACTACCATCCGTGGATCCGAGCCAGGTGTGGTGGTACGCCCATAGGTAGTCTCCCGCCGCGCTAGCCAACTGCGCTCAATCCCAATCTCTTGTCTTTTTAACTCTGTCATGTCACCGGGCTCAGGGTGGGGCAGGAGGAGAAGTGTGCGGTAGATGCAGCGCAAGTCTGTTATCACCTTAAACTAAATCACGCGCAGGTCACCGTCCCTGCATCACCCTTCCGTGGTGCATAAGGTGGACATCGTCAAAATCGACGGTCGAACTATCATGTCATGTGTACGGTCAGGGTTGTAGGGGTACTAGTTAGGGGTAGCACCACACAGATTGCATTTGGTCGCTCCATTTGTCTCGTACAGGCGGGAAATACTCCTGTGGTCGCCTCTTACTGGTACCAAACTCTCACCTGTGGCTCTTGAAGTTGGGATATTCCCAGCGGCCACACCCCAGGCAACCGTCACGACCGGCGGGCTAAGCCAGGTGAAGGTCTACGGTGTTGTGTGTGCCTCCACGCCCGGTATGTCTGACTCCTGAACTTCCCAAATCCCCCTCTCAAAAAGTCCTACGGTAGGAGCGACCGCAACCCCGTAGGCGGCACAGGCTAACTCGGGTCGCTCTAACACTAAAACAAAACCCTGACACATAGTGGAGTTTTGGCAGCCGTCTGGGATGTCCGGCAGCCATTTTTAGTGATTGCACTGCTTGTCTCCTCGCAGAGAAAGGGGCTAGAAAAGGTGCCCTAAACAAATGCTGAGTCTCAGGTCTTCTGAAGCTTGCCGCGGCTTGCAGATCTCAAAATACGCGGTCGTAAAACTCAAACAACCAAAAATACCCCCCGTCCCTATTCCCCTCGCCAGACCCTCCAGGCTGCTCGGGTGAGTCCACTCACACTAGCAGCCTGGAATGCTCTTTCCCTTTTGTAGACAATCCTAGGAGCAACCGGCCGGAAACGGAGGATGGCGCTAGTTGCTCGGGAACTGGCGCGCTATAAGGTGGGTATTGCTGCTCAGCGAGACCCGATTATCTGAGCAGGGTCAGCTGGAGGAGGTGGGTGCCAGCCACACCTTCTTCTAGAGTGACCGGCCATGGGTAGAGCAACGCGACGCTGAAGTTGCTCTTACCATCCGGAACAACATCGTTGGACGTCTGTCCTGTCTGCCGCAGGGTATCAATGATCACCCTGATGAGCCTCCATCTGCCTCTTTAAGGGAGACGAGTTCGCCACCATCATCATCGCCTACGCGCCCCCAATAACGAGCTCTGATGCAGCGAAGGACAAATTATACGAGGACCTGCACGCCCTGCTGGCGACTTTGTGCCGAACGTGGACAAGTTAATTGTCCCGGTGACTTTTAATGCCGTGCCGGGACAGACCGTGCTTCAGGGAGAGGAGTGTTGGAACCCCAGGGTCTCGGTGGTAGCCGTAATGATAGGCAATTTCCTTCTTCTGCGAACGTGTGCGGAGCACTCGTCTCCCTGTTGACCAACACCTTCCGACGCGGGAGAAGGCCACGTGGATGCACCCTCGGTTGCGGTGCTGGCATCTGCTGGACTGTTTTCGTCCGGAGGCGAGATTGACAGGACGTGCTTGTAACCAAGGCGATCCGCGATGCCAATGTTTGGACGGATCACCACCTCGTCATCTCCCTAGATGAGGCTCAGACTGCAACACCGACGAAGGCCCAGGTAAGCGATCGCCAGGTAAGTTAAAGTACCTTTGTTTAATCTGCCTGCTCACTGTTTAGATTTCAACAACAAAATAACCGCAAAACTGGAGAACCTGTATGCTCCAGATAATAACGCCGCCATGAAAACACGATGGTGTTAACAGTGAAACGTCATCCAATCCACCGTCCTCTAAGTCCTCGGACGCGCACGCCGTCATCACCAGGACTGGTTTCATGACAATGCCGTCGAAATCAATAACTTATGCGCGGAAAAGAATGGACTACACAAAGTCTACACGGACCTTCGGATTGACGCCAACAAAGCAGCCTTTTTGATATGCCGCCGCCTTGTACAGCAATGACTGCGGTAGATGCAGGATGCCTGGATGGCTTGAAAGGCTGAGGAAATCCAGAGGTATGCGGACCGCAATCAAATGAAAAACTTTGTCAAAGCCATCTACGGCCCCTCTACCAAGGGGACCGCACCGCTGCTCAGCTCTGACGGCGCAACACTGCTGACAGAATAAAATACACCTCGAATTAATGTCAAGGGTGCTCAACTCAAAAAATTTGGAAACCTGCGCTTATCTAGGAAGCACGCTATCACGCAACACGAGAATCTATGACGAGGTTGGTCAGCGGATCTCCAAAGCCAATCAGGCATTCGGCTGGCTGCAGGCCTTCGTGTGCAATCGCCATGGCATCCACCTGAACACCAAATTGAATATGTACAAGGCCGTCGTCTTGACGACGATCCTTTACGGAGCGGAGACCTGGACTATCTACTCGAACCAAGCCAGGAAGCTGAATTACTTCCATCTCAGCTGCCTTCGCAGAATCTTGAAGCTGAGATAGCAAGACTGGATCCCGGACACGGAAGTCCTGGAGCGGACCGGAATCCTCAATATCCCCGCCAGGCTGAGGCAAGTTCAATTGGGATGGAGCCGCCACCTGGTAAGAATGGACGACGAGCGACTATCCGTACGAGTTTTCTACGGAGATGTCGCTATGGATGCTCAACGATAGGGGGGTCAAAAATGACTCTACGAGGACACTTTGAAGAAATCTCTGAAGCAACTGCAAATCAACCCGGTCACATGGGAGGACCTAGCCCAGGATAGACTGGCATGGAGAAGATCCGTAAAGACTGGTTCAGCAACCTATGAGACCAACAGGATCGCCGCCATCAAGGCCAAAAGAACGGCACGAAAGTCACCAGCGCCCCGGACCAACACCGTCTATGCCCACGGCCTTCCAACAAGACCACGCTGTCAATGAATCTTCCACGCGCGAATCGTCCTGCTCGGACATCTTCGGACACAATGCACCAACAATCCGACCATTCCAACTTCTGCGTCAAATTCTGCCAACCCTCCTTCGGACTCCACCACTCCCGCATCAGTTCCGTATACCCACCATCATAGCAGACCATATAATGCTCATAACCCGCCACCCCCACCACCGCAACTACCACCGCCTTCGCCGCCACCGCCGTCACCACCACCACCACCACCACCAGCGATGGAGACTCTCCTAAACTGTCCTGAATGCGACCGCGCATTCACCTCACGCATCGGCCTGGTCGGTCACTTGCGAATCCATTGTACAGAGACTGGTGAACCATTGCCTGGAGCCCCAACACACAGCAGAGATCGCCGCCTCCACTGCCCTCACTTCTCCTGCACATTTGCACACCGCATGGGCCTATTAGGAAACATGTGCCTCCACGACAACCTGCGGTAAACCACGGGAGGCTAAGCCAAATAAACGCACACTACCTACACCAATACATAGAAAAACCCTCACCATCATCACTTACCTGAGAATATCACGGTGTCCTAGAAACCGTGGCTTGGAAGGCTGTCAATCTGACGCTTACACCAGACCACGCCGTCAGCCCAGTGTATGGGCTGTGTGTGTCGAGTGGCTGACCAGTGGACTGGGAGTCAGATGGCGAAGGCTCCTCCTTATCCCCTGATTGAGTGAATCCTAGTGTGTGCGTTATGGGGACCGGGTCATGCTGTGGCGCGCAAAGGCGGATACGCGAATCCGTCAGCCAATGCGCCCCCTCCCACATCAGACATCTCACTGGTTCGGACGGTGGTTTGGTTGTGGGGTGGCGGGAGAGAGTGCAGTCGACGGCTCAGCGCGTGTTCCTCACTATAAACAATCTGACGCGCTTGAAACTATCACGGTGCGTTAAAAGCCGTGGCTTGGAAGGTGGCCAACTGACGTGTACACTTGGACCGCGTGCTCAGCCCAATGTGTGTTTTGTGTGGATTGGCTGACTGGCAAACTGAGAGTCAGGCTGCAATAGCTCCTTCTTACTGTGGTCTTTATGCCACTACCACTCCGTTGGATCCGAGAAAGGTGTCGTGTACGCCCAGGGGCAGCTCCGGCCGCGCCAGCCACCTGCGTCCTCTCCCATCTGCGGTCTTCTTGACTCTGTCATGACATCGGGTTCAGGTAGGGGAGGAGGATAGAGTGCGGTATATGCAGCGCAAGACTACTATCACTTTAAACTAAATCACGCGCAGTTCACCGGCCCTGCACCTCCCTTCCATGTAGCATACGCTGGACCTCGTGGTTATCGACGTTCGAACTGTCGTGTGTGTGTTGAGGGGGGCGGAAGTTAACCATATTTCTCATTTCCATGCCACCTGCATGACGGAATCGGCTTGTTGAGGAAGTTGCAGCGGAAAACGGAGGGGTGAGGGGAAGGTTTCGCTGTGAGCGTTGTCTGTACGACAAATACACGGATTGTGTGCGACCGTTCACGTAGTTTATTCCGCCCAGCAGCCTAGTTTCTGTCAATGTCCCCGACACGCAGTAGGCTCTGGGTCTGTGCGCGCGTATGTCCACTAGCGTGCCATGGGCTGGAATGACTACACGCGAGACAGTCAACTTCAGGTTGGTCAGTTGATGGGTAATTGTGGAGTTTATTGACACCCTCGCCTGGCTGTCCCAGAGGCTGCAGGCTCGCATCTCCCGACACCTCGGGAGCAGTGATCCCATGATTGTTAGCATGACAAAATGGCAAGAGAAGGAAGGCGTATACACGATCTAGCCGCGGATGACACACTTGATTTATTCCGCGTAAAGCAACAACATTTGAAGTCCCAAAACGACACCAAGCTACTGTTAACTTTCAGATTAGCATTACGTGTGAGTCGAGGCTAACAGCGACACCATGTTGTAGGAGTTAAAAATTAGAATGTGAGAGCGATGACGAAGATAACTTTATTTTAGAATTTAATTTAGAATTTATATTTGGTTAGCACCGGGAAGGTACTGTCTAAGCAAACATTAGTAACGAAATAAAGTTATGACAATGTGTGCAGATAAAATGTACAAATGCATAACTTGTCCTGCTATGTCAAGAGTTAGCAATGTTTTTAAAAATTAATGGTGAACTGATAGGCACTGAAAAACAACTCCTACCATGAAAATGGAGGCAGGAGTTCACTCAGGCCTTCATTTTCGAAATAAAGGTAGGAGAAAAACTGCTTAGGAAAAATGGTCAGGTGGTAGAATAGGGTAATACCGCAGCGCATTTCAGAATGAGATAATGAAAACGTCGAGGTGATTCGTTCTTGATCACTTAGGCGTATGAAACAGAATCTCACGAAAATGTGTCAATGAACTTAAGTTCTCAGCATCATAGGATCCAGAATTGAATTTGATGATGGTTAGTATCCAAAGAGACCGCAGCGATTTAAGACTTTGGACCACCGAATTTGTACGTCCGAATGGCGTCATCGTTTTGGAGGACGGGGTGATATAAAGGAGACATTATAGTTCATAGGCGTCTCCGAGGTATGCGTAAATATAGTGGTTTCAAGAGGGTTACCTCAGCTCCCGATGGTCCTTTCTCCGAGTCATGGGGAAAGCTACTGAAAAAGATGAGTAAAAAGGTTAATAGAATCAGTGTTAAGATAAAATGTGCAGTCTTCGCTTGAATGCAGATAGACTGAGTTAACGACCTAATTTCAATTGGCAAGTTATTCAAAAACCTATACCTAAAGCAAAGAAGAGAGAGCGTTTACACGTGGAGGATGCAGGGGAGGTATAATTAGTGCAGAAATTTCTTAGGTTATAAGGAAGACTAACAGGGGTAATGACAGAAAGTTTTGGGAGAGTAGAACTATTTTTAAGTCGAAAAAGGAGACAAAGCCTGCTTCAAGTCTCCTGACCCAAAGAAATTTTAGCTTCGTTAGCTGGCATCTTGTTGAGTAGGAAGTAGTTGAAAGAGTCGAAAATAGGAGTTTTTGTGAAATGTCTTTGGACATTTTCAATTTTTGAACGGCTAGATTCGTTCATCAAAACCGAAGAAAGGACAGCAAAATTCAAGAATGGGAAGTACAAACATACGATAAAAGTCTTAATTTAATTTCAGGAAGGTAGAAATTATAAAAAAAAAAGCCGCAAATCTGAGCAGCTTTGGCCGTAATTCTATCGGCATGAGGCGAAAGATCTAATTTATTGGTGTAGCTTAAGGCCAAGTCCTTGATGGAGGAACATTCAATCATATGGCAACCTTCAAAGATAAGAGGTTTGCGGCATGTCAAATTACACTTAGAATTACATTGAAAAAATGGCATCTCAAGAAATGTACTTTGAAGGAAAGTAGTCTTTTGGGAAATTCAACAAACGTTTTTTCATAAATTTTTGATGCCGGTTCCTCAAGTCGTCGTCAGAAGTACAGTAAGTGGGTGAAACATTGAAAATCTAAACATGCCTAAAAACCGGCATCGTTTTTCTTCTCTGTCGATGGGTTGTTTCTGCCGGCTGAAATCCTCTTCTGTTTGGCTATCATCTTTTTTATTGTTCTTTGAGATTAGTGTACATGGTGTCCAAATTGATACACCGATTAATGTGTGAACCATCCTCAAACAATTCTGACGTTTCTTATATAGGCAAACAGCAGAAATTTGCGTTTTATCCTAAGGGAATTTGTGTTCAGTTTCCAGCGTATATATAGCAACTTAGGATAGGTGGCCTCGACTATTTACTGTCAATTGACGTTCGTGTATGCGCGTAGAGGCTGATTTTCCAGTCTGACCACAACACACTGCACTGCACATGTCGCACGGAATTTTATAGAAGACGTTCTTATATCTAAATAGCCAACCCTATCCTTAGGGTGTACAAGCTGGGTGTGTAGTGTATTTATAGGTTTTCGCGCTACTTGTATTTGGTGCTGCCTCGGGTGCCTTTCAACGACTTATGACACGTTTTTACTGCAAGGAAATTCTCACCCGTATTTCAGTCTGGAAGCCTGATTAGAACAACCGGGTTCCTGGTCTTCTTTAGATTCCTGTTATGTCAGGCGTTGGCGTACAAAATCTTTCGGGTAGTCTGTTTGGGAAAACAATTTGAACAAATAGTTAAGTTGTTTTTGACAGCCTTCACTCTTATAACGGTGTGTCTTTGTTCGATGAAGAAGTTTCTTAACAGCACTCCGCTTGTAAGCAATTAGGCACATTGGCTCATAATGTAGGATAACTTAAGCATAAGCTTCTTTTCAGTACACTGATGTGTGTAATATGAAGGTGAGCCCTGGTAGAATTGAGTTACTAACGGTGTCCCACGTTTCCAGGTGATCAATTTTGACGATAACAAAGGTTGCTGATAGAAGCGACCATGCGAGTTCCAGGAAGCAGTTCACAAGAACAAGACGAGGCGATCACTGGAGCATAGTGTTTATTTACCTGAAGTATCGGATTCTCTCTCGAACCTTTCAGAGAGCAAACAGCAATCATCGCATCAACTACGACCCCCGAGGATAAACACGAGGACTGATGTAGCCTGGCAACCACGCTATGTAAATACTGCGCACCTTGTGCCCCAAGTACCATTCTCTGCAACTGTCTCTGACAATGGGCTCGAGAGAGAATCCAAAACGTCAGACCAATTAACACCATGTTCCATGCTCTTCTTCTTCTTCTTCTTCTTCTTCTTATTTTGCTTCTTCTTCTGATTACAAATGTGTCATCTACATAGAATACCTATAGTTTTGGGGGAAGTAAAAGTAGGGATATAGCCTCTAATATTGCGTCGTGACCGCCGCCAGAAAGTCAGAGATGGGTGACCCCATAGGCACTGCCTTTAGCTGCAGACAGTACTCCTATGTGAATGAAGGATTTGTTTCCAGACATCGATCCCAGAGTTCAAGCAAGGCAAAGAGGGGATCATCCCTGTTGTAAGTTGGTGGGAGTTCTTGTGTGTATTGTCTTGCCAAATCCAGTAGTACGGATGTGAAAAGAGCGACAACGCATCCGCCGTAATTCATATTCTTCGTAATTTGTTCAAAAATTCAGTTAAATTTGCTTTATCGTTTGTTAATAGATGGAGTTTGTGGAAGAGTCATTAAATCGACTGAAAATTCATTTAGTCATAATTGAATTAATTTATGGCAGCTGAGTTAAAGTTATCACGGCCTAGAGGACTATCTGTGTAGTCTGAAATATTGTGAGCAAAACAACATTCTAATACACGCGAAATTCGGGGCGACCCGTTGCCTGTCGCAGAACTGCATTGGTTTCGTTTCCTGATTAACTGACTCGTGCACTGAAGGCGGGACAGTACCAAAGGCAAAACGAGACGGGTCTCAACGTGAACTGGCGTTCACATCGAGTCCTACCGTCAATCAAGAGGTCAGCCAGTGTGTGATCTGAGAGAACGTTAAGGTGTCTTGAAGACAACTGCCCAGTGAGACATGAGGTCAAATTAAAGATGCAACTAGGCGTTCATGCAGCGACCTAAACCGACTGATGAAAGTGACACCATCTGTATGAACCAAAACTGGAGGTTTCTGAAGCATCGTGGAAGAGAATTTAGTTGCGTGCACTGTTCGCTAATGCAACGTATGACTAGAGTTTTTCAGCATCAATATCAGTTTTTAGTACACGTGCTTTAATCAAAAACTACCTACAAAATGCCATTGCTAATCCACCCCATAAATTCTTTACCAGAGATGTGAAATATATTATCGACTAGAAAGAATTGCATGGTTGAGATTGCAAAATGTGCAATCATACAGCCTAATTCCTTAATACTTAAATCACTTTAGAATATCGGCTTTTGGGC
Organism: Schistocephalus solidus; assembly: GCA_017591395.1. Taxonomy (NCBI): domain Eukaryota; kingdom Metazoa; phylum Platyhelminthes; class Cestoda; order Diphyllobothriidea; family Diphyllobothriidae; genus Schistocephalus; species Schistocephalus solidus. The sequence goes on along the minus strand of WEDG01010536.1, from coordinate 34,816 downwards.
ACTCCTTTTCGGTAAAAAATGACTCGGTCTGCAATATGAGTTTTCCTTTTTTGTGAGATGGTTTTATACCTTCTGATTAGGTAATTTACAAGGTCCCCTCAACCTATTCAAAATTCCTTGGACAGCGTCTGTTGGCTACGGCAGAAGCAGCGGCAATTAGGCTACGCAAACCGGTCCTGTGAGCTCAAAAGAACTTTATACAGGCACCGCAATTACCGTGGCCTAAAGCCACCAATTTAGCAGCCCGCATCTAATTACCTGTCCCGGCAGCCACAATTCCTCTGACCATAATCAGAAAATGGACCGCAATTTTGTTTTTTCCCCCTCCCCCCCCCACCCTGACAACCGTACAATTGGTTCTACTTACCCTCATATTTACTCAATGACACAGTGATATAAATGTAAACACCTGATGAGAATTTATCGAAAGCTAACGTATGCTCGCCAAATTGTCTTTTGAATTTTTCAATGGGAATTTTTGCTACTCTTCTGATATATGTTGTAGTACCCGTGCCAAATCGTATTTTTTCTTGCACTAATTTGCTAGCGAAGCACGTTTTCTTTAACTGAGTGATTTGGATTTAGCCAAAGTTTGTTATTTTAAGACATAAACAGCACTATCATCGCACATTTTGTTCATTCGTGGCAGCGTGTGGACTGCAAAGAAGCCCTCCGTCTAATTCGTAAGGTTCTACTAAGGTACCCAAGTCATTGGGTCAACGTCTGATAACCACAGCCGAAGCGACTGCTATTAGGTTGGAGAGGCGTGCCTGTGCGCACAAAAGCACCTACTGCAAGCTCCGCGCTTAAAATGGCTAATGGTCACCTACTTCCATGCACTCCGCCGGAACAGCTCCACCTAAAACTCGATGCTGCCTGACCCACAGTCTCTTATTACCCTCCTCTTCAAATCACAAACCACACTTGTATGAAAGAAACATTATTACTTACATGTTTTAACTTGTACCCCACCCTTATATAAACGTACTGGCACAGCGAGAATTTATCGGAAACTATGTATACTCGCAAAGGGTTCTTCTGTGGTATGAGACATTTGAAGTCTGTGAAATGTCTATTAATGCAGCGTGCTATCCGTTTAGGAATCACAAAACCTGGCCCATATTCATTGCGAAAAACTCATGCGTCTTATTGTTAATTGTAATGGCAAAAGTACCACTTTCCTTCCATTGCAAGTATATAATTTGGAACCCCAAAATGCAAATGCAACTGCAGTTTCCTTTCAAATGTATTTAAGGGTAAAATATTTTCACAATCGAATGATACACTTGTTCAAGTGTGGATTAAAAAACATAATTTAGTTCCAAATGAGTTCGAAAATAATATACCTGTACATGCTTTTAAAAAAATTATTTTAATTTGAAAGTGCATTGGAAATACATACTACTACTTAATTCGTAATTCGTATACTTAATTTAGTTTATACAGGTTGGCGGCATGTAGCTTATTAAAAGCCGCAAGTATGTGGTGACAAAAATTAGTTGACCATATATTGCATGGTAATTTATATAACAACACACTTTAGTAATTCTTTCAAATCGAAAAACACATTTCAGAACTGTGGTTAACGTTTCATGCACAAGGCTAGGTACTGTAAGGAGAGGGCCAAACAGAATTATTAACTTACTTCAACGTTCCGAAAGTATATCACGTATGTTTTCGATAAGCACCCCCCTGCAAAGACTAAAGTGCATTCCTTAACAAATAGCTTACGTGGTAATGAACTGTCGTTGACGTTAACCAAAATTCTGAAAGGAATTTTAGGAAAGGAAGGATTAATTAAGTCAGTGTAATATTCAGTAGTTTGTAGGATAATTGTAAGCACTTTTAAATAGCCAAGATTCAGGCATTTAAATTCATGTCTTTTCTGCTGCCTACTAAAATCTCTCGAAAAAATAACTTATTATTTAATATGCATTTTTTTCTATGGGTTTTCGATGATCCTGCACAGGAAAATAAATCTTTTATCAAACGAAAATAAAAATATCATCTCATGTACACATTTGATTACCTTTTCTTTAAACTTTGCACTCAACAGAAGGATAGATTAATTATTTAAAACATTGTCGCGATGCACGAATAATTTTCAGTTTTATCTAGCATTGCATTTGCTTTTAACATTAACAGCCTACCAGTTGCATGCCTTCCCTATACAAATGGCATAAACTCCTCTGAGTCGCTATTAAAATGCTGCATAGCTCTCATAAAATACTTAAATGGATGTAGCATATATCCATTATTTCATTAGATGTTTTACTAAATGACAATATACGGTACAATTTAAATGGACATTGCATAGTCAGAAAAATGTCTCAATCAGAAAATTGCATAAAACCAAAAAGTAAAAATTCTTTCGGGAAATTATTTAAAGTATTTGTAGTTGGTTATCAAACGATTACAAGAAAATGGTCTCTGCTTATGTTTTTCATACAGTATATTTGAATTGAGTGCATATGAGAAAACAATCGAAAGAATGCTTACTAACTATGTAGGCCTTTTCATCTATTGTGTGTTTTGCGATCGCCCATGATCTGAAATATCACAGAGTAGCATAGTATGATAAGCAATAAAACAACCATACGTACGTAATATTTCCAGATCTAAAACGCATTTTATGAGACTGGTTACGGACTATACACGAAATGGTACCTTATCAGGATGTGGTGTTTGACGATCTAGATCTAGATTGATTGCTTAGGAAATCCTGCTTGGGCAGTCAGCTTGCTTTATCAGAATTGGTGGATTCCATACGTTGCAGTAGGCTGGGCGGGTAACTTGACCCAAGTGTGATTAAACTCACGGCTCCCGGTGGGGCCTCGTAGCTCAGTTGGCTAGAGCGTGGCTGTACTAAAGCCTTCCCCTTGCTGGCGTGGGTTCGAATCCCACCGAGGCCGCCGAGTTTTTCACAAGTGGGTCAGAAGAATTAGTTGAGTTTTGCCTTCTGTAAGACCTAGAATCCAGATTTGGGTTACAAATGACCATGTAATCAAATTTATTTCTAAGTGACCGGCTTTAAAAAAATTAAAAGCCAGTAAGTTTCTCGGGCTGGAGGTATGATGTCCTTTTGTCGGACTCTAGATGATTGACGATTCCGAACGAAAAATCCCTTATGCTTTACCGTAGAAATGTTCTTAATAAACTTCGACTATGTATCTGCCTTTACGACCATGCCTGCTTTTAATTTCTGCAAAAGAGGAAAACATTTCCTGACACAACGGTTCGTATTAAATTGCCCTTGCTAATTATTATACAAAGTAGCATCAATTTTCCTATTTCTGCCGCCCCCTGAAACATATAAGTGGACGAAATGTCGTGAACGTTTTTTAAAATTCAGGCAAATAGTTTCTATGATTTTCTTGAAGTCCAACTGATGTGGCTTTGGTCATGCCTTCTTTATTTCACGTCAGACGATGTCACCTAGTATCTTCGCTAGTATGATGCAAATGTTGAAGTTTCATAGAATGCTGAAGAAAGAAATCAGGAGACGGGATTATTCGGTCAATGTATAACTGTAGGATTTCTGCTCTTTTCGCGAAGATGTCCTGAGGATGGGAAAAAATACGCGGGACTTCGTGCCTTTGCCTGCTCCGGATATTCTCCATCGACCAGAACGAAATCGAAAGTTGCTTTTGTTTAAGAGTTCGGGACATAAATTTCATGCCGCGTCCCACGAACTCAATCAAAATTTGAAGGGATAAATTACCCGCGAGTGCAAAAAGCAAGGTTTATCAATTCAAATTTACTACACAGGAATCAAAACCAATTAATTATACCGTAGGTTTAAAATGAGTCATAGTAAAATGTCTTGCACACTAGAATGTGCTGGACAAAATACACAAAGCTTTTTAGCATATTACAAATGAATAGCAAAGGAATGTTCTAGGGCTACAAAGAACGTCCTAGAAAGAATGACACCATCATGTGACTATTTGATGTTAAGATATTTACTGCATGGCCTACGCAGTTGAACCAAAAATTGTCTGATAAAAGCTATTTGGCGCAAATTTTCTTTGGCATAGTAGCGTTTGTTGATCGAAGCGATCAAGCGAGTTCCAATAGTGGTATCGGGATAAAAGCATTTAAAAGCAAAACTAACGGAATATTATGAAAGGTATCCGACATTTCTAACTATTTCGAAATCAATTAGCGCCCTTAACATATCTTAATCCATGGTTTGGAAACATTGTAGCACATCACATACAGCGATCGCTAAACGAGGTCTTAACTCAAAAATAAGTGATATGCCTAAAAGCGCAGGATTTGCACTGTATTTTATTTTTATGTGGAGCAGATCAGAATATAAAGCATGGATAGTCTTATTAAGTTTGATTAGTCCAAAAATTGTAACACATTATTGTCAACAATGGATACCCACCTATTTTAGTTTGCCTTTTGATCATGCATTCCTTACTTAGCACTATCTCACAAAGGCACGGAAGGAATGGAGTAACAAGAAAGAAGACGTGAATGCAATAGAAAGTTGCTGTGACTAATCAGTATATGAATTCAGATATTTTCGAGCAAGCAGATTAAATGTATCACCGAATTAGACTGGATTCTTAAGGAGACATAAATTTTGAATAGCTTGATGTGAGTCTGCATTGCTGATGCATTTTCTGCAAGATGCATCTACTTTATATAAAATGTGTGCCTGCACTCTGCTAATGTGAGCTTTTCTAAGAAAATACTCTTTTAAATAAAATCGTAAATGCAATTGTGCTAACAGAGTTGTCTGTTATATGGTATAGACTCGATATGGGAAAGATTAGGATCGAGGGTATTTACAGCTAAAGAAGTGTTTAAATGGAATATTTGGTGAGGTAATTTATTACTCTGGGTCATGGTACCGAAAAGGTGGCGTGCTGATTGTGAAGTTATCCTGACAGGAAGACCGGGAGTGCCTTTCTCGTTTATCTTAAATTAAAACGTGGGAAGAGGTTTCAAGCTCCATCTACTTGCATCGCATCTTTTAAAAATTAACTGGCGTAATATGTAAATCGAAAGACAGGCGCAGACTGTCTGCACATGACTGACCCATATCATCCAATCTAGTGTGCTTTAAGCGTTTTTCACAGGCGCCTGTGTGCACATTTCAAATAGCAAATGAACCCTTCATAACTGCTTCACTTTACGCTTTCACAGGTTAGAAAACTCTATTGATTGAGCAATTTCTTGCTTTATTAATTGGATAATTACTTTAAATGAAAACTTTCCAATGAAACTGGCCATAGATATGCGGAAGCCACTAGCAAGCTAATTTTCCTGTAAGAACGCTCTTTTTAAAAAATAGAAATTGCTCTATCATCTGTAAGTAAGACCTCAACCTAAACAAGAAATTATTACACAAATAGACCAGAACGATGTTTCTTTATCACGTTACTTGCTTTTTCCTGTGGAGCGCAGGATAATGTTTCTTTATTTACAATTTAGTTGAAATATGGCAAGCCTGGAAAGCTACATTTGGGATTTGGCTATCGCATGCCTAATTCTTGGGATTTTCGCTGTCAGTTGCTTATTTTCTTATTGCCAAGACAAAGTGTAAGCAAACAGTGATTTTTTTACTGTTATCCATAAATTCATTCCATGTGACTAAATTGAACACATTTATACTTTTGCAGGGATGATGACTCAACCTCGTTTTCTGCTGTCCACAGTGATATCCATAGGACCGAAATGTCATGAGACATTGTAGTTTGTACCTTACCACATGCTTTATAAAATTATTGCCATAAGAACGGAGGTTGTCGAACCATCTAACCTGATCTGCTTTCATTATACCTGGTGTCTTCTAATGCACGTCTTTTTGAGTACATTAACATTATTGAGAGATGGATTCTAATGCTAACAAACTAACATGTTATTAAATGCTGAAAAAGGTTTGAAAAGGCCCTATTCAATATCGACCTAAGTCTAAATTTACTAAAGTTTGAAGTTGCACAAACTGAAAAGTTATGCAGTTTAATTCAATAACGGGTTGGCTTTCTCTAGTTCGTCCTGCTTTGCTGTGTTGCCAAAATGTTTTCTCGATAATCTTATATTACACAACTAGACAGTAAAGAACAAAACAATCAAATATGATTCAAATTCTGAATTATTTGTTGGTATGATAAATTATCATCCTACTGATTGCACCTTTAATACAGCGGAATTAATTTAAGGCAAGGGGATCATCTCAAATTTCGAACTATGAATTCAGCATTTATTTTAACTTTAAATTAGTAAGACATAACTGAGGTTGCTAAGATTGTTGGTATTTACTAGGTTAGCCAAAAGATATCTCTAACTGGCTTTAAGGACAATAGGTATACGTTTACAGTATCAGCTACCAATAAACTCGTGTCCCATATATTATCATTTCGAGAATGGGGGGGGGGTTTCGTATTATTTAAAATGGGCGTTTTAGTTTCATAGCTCCCTCTGTATCCGGGATAAGGGAGGAAATATTAACTTAACCGCAAATAAATTATTACATTTCAAAATTCTTGAAAACTGCTGGGGATTTTTACTGCGATGACCATTATGTCATCCTGATTTCTCATATATTACACTTGAATATTATGAAATGGAAAATAAGCAGGTTATATTGCAGGGATTAGCAAAGAAACTGTATTCAGAATCCCTTCTTTTAACATCCCTTTGATTAGCTGTGTGTAAGTATATGTTTGTTATCTCATAAAATTCAGCTTTTGAGCCAACTTGGCTTCGGCCTATTTCCTCATAACTGTCAGAAACATCCTTCCCTCGACGTATTTAAGCAATTTGCGGAGTAGCAATTAGTTTCTGTATGCACGTATATAATTTTAGTGTCTTTTTTCACTGGAGGGGGTTCGTCTGAATTAGAATGTGTAAATATATTTCTGCTCAATATTGGTTGAAAAAATATAGACCTTATTGATTATAATTCGCTGAGCATGCAGACATAAAGTCGGAACACCTGAAGCGTCTTATAGTACACAATTGGGTAACGAGTACCTAAAATTGGGTCAGCTCACAGCAACCCCATCTCTAATCCTGGCAACTGTTAATACTGAGCAGTACATATTCTTGTGTCTAATCGGATTTTATAAGCAGGTCGATAAAACCACACAGTATAGGCAGAACAGAAGGGGCGTCAGATTGCGTAAGAACAGGGCGTTAATCACTTTCAAGTTTAATGTCCCGCAATGTGCGTTGAGGTTTGTGATCTAGTGGAAGAAAAAGGTTCAGAGCTGTCCGTTTTTCTGATTTGTCAGATCAAGCAAACTCTAACCAATTACTCTTTATCAGTGTGTTCATGCGAATTTTCGGATAAATTAAGGGATTATTTTAAGGAACAAACATCCATTAAAGGACTGTCAAGAAGATGGTAGAGCAAAAAGATCAACATTTAAAAAGTTACTTGATACGCACGATGAAAGGTTTGATATGTCTGTGATCTGAGAAAGTTTGTTTCCAGGAAGGCTATTACCACTGAGGAACAACCCAGCAGATGATATCAATGACTGGAGGGACGAAGAAAACGTTAGTTAGAAAAATAATATGGTCGGTAAAGGTTTTACAGGGGACGTTTAGTGCTGTTGCAGCTGCCGTTTCCGTGGTAAGCTAGTCTGGGCAGCCTACCAGATTGCATATCACACACTCTGTAGGACATTTTGTTTGTGGACAGAAAATAATTCTGGAACTACCAGGTGTGAAGCTGCATACATACCAGACACCATCAACTGATCTAGCCCGCCGGTCTCGGAGGGTTATACTAGTGTATCCACCGTGCGGCGCAGGGCTTTGTACTGTCACAGATGAGAGCCGGGTTCTGGAAGGAGTATCTACCAGCTTCACTGATGTGTTTTTGGGGGAGTGTCGGTGTGCTGTTTACAAATACTTCTTCTCATCCTATCAATGACTGAACTATCAGGCTCAATTGATGTCACTTATGCTAATTGCCGGGAATTTAGCTGCGGCAGAGTAAATTTAGTCAGATAACAATCATGTTACTTCCAGCATATCGAATTGATAAGGGCTGGATTGACCATACAACTAAAATGTATGTTCATCACCCCAAAGACGTCTCCTTTGTACACACGTGTAAGCATAAAGGTACGAATGAACCACCGAATATATGAATAAGAATTATGTTGCGGGTAAGGCGATAGAAGAAGACAGTCCTTAGAAATAAATGAAACCGCCAAAATTTGCTCAATTGTCACCCCTGTGGTTATTTACATGAAATTAGGCACGTTGGGTCGGTCATCTTCAGTTCGTTCATGTGTGGGCGTTGAGTAAAAGGCAGCGTAGACCAAAATCTCTGAAGCGCAGAAATTCATGCCAGGTGACCTTTTGTTGTCTGTGTAGGCACTGTCACTGGCTGGGTGTGTGCGAAGTTCATAAACCAATGAGGTGCCGACAACAATGTGGTAGATACTTGACGATTCTGAGACTAAGGAGATTTGAGGCCTTCCATAGCTTCTGAGGAGTTTGGAAACATGTACGTTTTGCCTTTTTAAATTTTAATGCACTCATGACCTTCATATTGCAGAAATAAGATATTAAGAATGAATATATATCAAAGTCGCACTTTATGTTACCATTTCAAATAGGGGTAAAATGTAGGAAACTGAATTGATTTTGCCTGCTGCAACGCAAAATATGAAATGCTAGGATTGGAATGATTTATGACCAATGCTAGTGGACGATGCGCTTACTACAATTTGACAGAACTCTCGGAACTATTATTCCTGTGCACAGAAATAAATTACCCGCACTTATTAACAGGTCCAATTCTGTTTTAAAATATAATAAGATAGCAAGTGACGAGGGACGTCAGCGAATGCGGATAGATTGCTGAAGTACAGTTTCGGGCTTATTTTTCCTTTATTCCGCTATCATACCTTGACCGACTTCGACCTAACAGTTGGTTGCCTGTTCGTTACTGAACCCGCTTTGCTTTGCGCAGCCAACAGATCGACACGTGCCTATTCCTGATTGACCAGCAAAATATTGATTTTATACAGAGGCAGCAAGACTAAAAAGGATAGTCAGCTGTCAGTGTTGACGATTACTTTTTAATTAACCTTTTTTCTTCTTTAAAACCAACAGATTTGTGAGCCTGCAAAATGCGTCTCAGGTTTCGCTATACCTCCGCAAACGTGGATGCAATGATAATTTCTGGCCTTGTGCTATCTATTCTGTCGTTTTTGGCCGTTTTGGCTCACTGTTTCTACCGAACGTAAGAACATGCATTCTATAAAGAATGATAATTGCATGATTTCATCTGACCACTTAGTAGCGATTTCACATGATGAATACTTCTAAAGACAGTATGAGTTTTAATAGGACATATTTTTTTAACTCCACAAAATAAAGATTCAAAATAAAGAGATTTTTTAACGAAAATATATCCTCACACTTGAGTTTTACTCCTCAAAGTGTTTGCTTGAATCCAAATCTCGTTATACTCTTCCTTTTCTAAAGCACTATAACGTACAACCAGAAGTAATTAATTCGCGGCCATAAAACACACATTATGTCACATACGTAACATATTTTTAAAGAAAAACTGAGAAAAATCAAGGAAAACAGCGAATAAAGATTTTTTCACTAATTATTGGCTGTTTTGTACCTCTTTGGTGTTACATGGTGGCTGCAAAGTTAACTTCCGAAAACTTGATATTTTTTAGATTCGGTCGATACAAGATTCTAAAGAACCTTGAGGATATCGCCCGCGAGGGAATCGAAAGTCAATGCGGATCCTCCGCCTTATCCTATTACCGAAGAAACGGCAAATCTCAGGCAAGAACCGGAACAAACAAAGTCCCAACAGTAACCGCCTCGATCGAACTACATCCTTCGTATTAGCTTGAAGCATTTTATATACAATCCAATGTATACTCGGGTTACGAAGGAGGTTTATATAAAAACGACTCGTTGTTTTAATAACAATTATGATTGGATTTTGTAATAAAACCATAAGTATTTGGACTTGATTTGTTTACTCATTCTTCCTCTTGATCAAAAGAAGCAGTTAGGACCTGATAGAAATACCAGAATTAAATGTCCAATTACGCGTCAAGATAGAGAAAAAGAATGAATTATGAGGGTCGAGTACTCATAATTTACGTGTCCTAAATGCACAATGAAATTATCAGAGGAAATATTAAAAAAGATTAGTGCGTGAAGGTCAATGTTCCTAATGACAGATTCAAATAGTCAAGTAAGGTGTTTTGGCTGGGTCATTTGAATGGAGTTGCTTTTCAGTTTCCCGATGAGGGCAAATGTCTTGCTCGACAACACACACCTATTATGGATTGCCAATGACTATGCGACAAAGCGAACTTCGAGTCATGGTGGAATGATTGTTAAAATCTAATTCTGCAATCGCTAGACATCGGTATGAGTAACCGTCACGAAGCATTGAGGCATCTTGCTTGCGGCAGCCAGAACGACTCCAGCATCATAAACTGGCAGTCTAATATTGAAAAACACGCATTCCCTTTCTCGGTTGTTACTGCATCACGCACTCAGACCACTTGTTCACTAATGCTTTGATCACAATAATTTCCGGAATTCCTTTCTGCTATGGCAACGGAATTACCAAGCCCATCATACGAAACCTGTGAACCACTGACGATATACTATCCACTCAAAACAAAATTTAGCTTGCTTTTTCTCAAAACTCCGTTTTCAGACAACATACCGGATTCAGGGATGCATATTTGCCGATTTTATGTCTATCCGATTATCCTACTCCCTTAACTGAGAGCTCGCTAACGATGCACGAACGCCACAGCCTCTTTCTAGACTTCATTGTGGCGGAAACATGACGATGCTGCGATTAAGGGGCTTTTGGGCTTTTATTGTCGTCTGAAGGGATTCACAACATCTTGGCCTTTGTTGTTCTACTTTCAACGCACCCGTTACCTTCCTATTACAGAAGATAAGGCCCCAAGTCAAAGTCGTGATGGAATTTCAATATGAAATTTGGAAATAAAATGTTAATAGTTAATTTGATGCTGCTTGATGCAACACTAAATATATAACGAATGGTCCTTACATGATTTCTGGTTAATGTAAATTAACAAGTAACTTTGTCTGTGTGCAATCGCATGTGCACGAATTAATTTATTGCAACTTTCAGTCAACTGTTATTTTGTAAACCAAAGTAAGGCATAATTATTATCCAAATTAAGCTCAAAGGATATGCAATATGTCCCAAAAAGGATGACCTCAATTTCGTTATAATTTCTTATTTTGCCTCCAACGCAAATAGTTTCTCGGACATAACAATTGGGTTTAATATTTCACTATTCCGTCGTAAAATTGGATGCAATAATAAGTTCCGGATTCGTGCTATGCGTTCTCACATTTCTGGCTATTGTTGCTCACCGCATCTACGAAACGCATAGATTCATCTTGCTGTTATATCTTACATAAGCAACGATTATTGCAGTGACCACTTAGTAGTACCTAGGAGGTATAAGTACTTTGAAATAATATTTAGCGTTGGATACAAAAAAATTTGTTCTGAAAATGCAACAGTTTAAAGTAAATAGATTTGTTGACGAAAGTAAATCATCCGTTGATGAACGCTCACTGATCTCTAATGGGACTCACTCGTCACGTTCTGCCTTGAGATTCACACTCAAGCCACTTTACCAGCCGCACACAGGCTAGTAGTACAGGCAGATGAACATTACCAACTAAAACAAGGGAAACTGGAATGGCTGGTTCTAGCTCCTTAGCCCTCGTTAGCCATTAACACCCAACCCCAGGTGGTGCACCGCCCACGGCTCGAACCCGCGACATTTTGATTAGTAGTCTAATGCTCTAATCCACTGCGCCACGGGCTAGTTGGCTTGCCGGTTTAGATTGCAAATATTAACATTTGGGGATAAGCGCTAACCGATCGGATACAGGACGCACACGTCTCATTCTGTCTTGGGGCTCATACCCGATCCCGCCAGCAGCCGAACAGCAACTAGTATTATAGCCAGAATGACATTACCGACAAAAACAAGGGCGTTGGGTGACAGGGTACGGATCATTGGCAGTCGTCAGTCTTCATACCCAACCTCAGGTGTTGCAACGCCCGGGTTGGGACGCCACTGGTTGATTAGCAGCACAACGCTCTAACCCCCTGCATTGTTCATCTACCTGTATTACAAGCCACTGTTCGGCTGCTGGTGGGGCTCGAGTGTGAGCCCCAAGGCAGAACGGTACGAGTGTGTCCCATTTTCGATCGATGAGCGTTCATCAACGGATGTTGATATTCCCAAGCTAAACCAGCAAGACAACGAGGCCGTGGTGCAGTGGGTTACAGCATTAGGTAACTAATCAAAAGGTCACGGGTTCGAGCCTCGGGCGATGCACCACCTGGGATTTGGTATGACTGGCTAACGATGGCTATTGTGTCAGAAATGGCCATTCCAGTCTCTCTTGTCTTTGTCAACAATGTTCCTCTGAAAGTTAATCAGAAGAGTTAATTTAATAGCCTTCCAATTGTCTCAGCCACGCTAACTATCGTGATGCTTTAGTTTTTCAAAACTCAATGACGTCGTTTCAGGAGTATTTGATGCGATGCCATAAAGCCTGATATCACGTCATATGTAACAAAAATAACATCAAAGAAATTGTACTGCGATCAAGAGGCGTGGAAATGAAAACACACACCACATTGCATTTTGTACTCCGTCTTCGTTTTGGAGGTTAATTTATTCAGGAATATTGATAGATATGTAAAAATGCCTGGTTTCATGTCTTTTCTCTTAATATACCCAAGAGTGAACCCAGTTTCCTCTAATCGCCCACCATTACAACATTTTTTTAGAATAAGAATACAAACGTCCCTATTTTATGCATTTGTTGGTTCTTTCCTTACAGATCTGAGAGACCGTGAACTGAAAACTACATGAATTAATAACCCGACGTCGTAATTTAAGTATTACATAAATTTTGGTACTAACATATCTTGATAATGGCTTTCTCGTTTGCTGATATTTTTCCCGCTTTCGTGAAACTTGTGTAATGTTTTACCGAAAATACCTCTTTTCTAAAATTCGTGTCTGGTTTAGAAACGATACAGCACACAAACGCGCCCAAACCTTGAACCAAGGAAATGGAAAGAACACACAACGCAACAAACACTCTTTGCAAAAATCAGATTTTTGACCAAATAGGGGATTCAGAAAATTGTTTTGTCTTTGTGTCTCTGCGTTTAATCTATCTCTACGAAGGCCAACAGCCTTCACTTAATATGCCCGAGCATCACATTCACAGGCAGAGCATACAGAAAATGGGGAGCAAGAGATATAAAAATACACGTCAGTGCAACCAGTAGTCCGTTTTGGTTTTTGGGGTCACATTTTAAGCCAAATGGCTCATCTAGGATTGAAGGAAGTGTGGATGTTTCTGTTGGCGTACCTACATATTTAACCTGTTTATTTGATGGTGTATGTAATAAACTGACTGCGCATGACCATCTTATCCTCGTTCTGAAATAATCACTCGCGGGTTTTTGCACACTTAGAACGTGTAAATCACACCCAGTGGACAGTTCAAAACTCCTCAAATACTGGCCTCGTGGACCTACAGATTTTAGGTGCCTCTATATTCCTCAATTTGGTGTGAGATCTGGTGACCACACGCTAAATCGCTGCCTTTTCAATTGGGAAAACCTACGTTGTCGTCCATCACGGCCAACAGTTGGTGACTCTGACGTGATCCGAACAAGCATCAAGCTGTCGTCACGCCAGGGCCGAGTCATACGCAACGTTATTAAGTAAAGGGAAAGCGGCATGAATGACCGGCTTTAGCGGCGATTACGAAAGAAGGCTGCCACTGACTGTAAGGTTGCCAGAACTCATGATTTCGATCCAATATATACCCTTTCCAACACCCTTGTCAACACATTGTCCTCGCTAATGAGCGTCGGATTAGAGAAAGGGAGTTAAAAACGGCCATTATCGGTTCAATTGTCTTCGTTGGCAGCATGCATGGATTGTTTCTTGCAAACTACCAGGGCTCGAGACACAGAACTTAAAATGACAGTGGCATGCCTGTCCTGTTATCCCCTGAGGCCGTTAACGCCAATCCTAGTAGGCCCTGCAACACCTTGATCACGGACCCAGATCGCGGCCACTGCATTCGAAGTATTTGGGAGTTTGACCCTAAAAAGCCACCATAAAGTTTAAGTACGTTAATATTAGGGCAGAAGCCCCCTCCTTTGGCCAATATTCCGTCGGGTATTCAGAGAGATTCTTCATCGTTGTCTGAATTTTAATTGCTTTTGAATTTCGTGCCATTTATGATAGTAAAGACTACGCAAATCGTAATGAACTCACGAACCAAGGAAATGACAGCACATGCTGCAGGAAAAGTTGAATTTGTATGGACGTGGCGAATAACTCTCATAACTCTCAATTTTTATATGGGCTGTTACTGGACGGTGACAGCCATTTCATGAAAACCTTACCCGTTTTGAAACAGCGAACAAGGCATTTAATTTAGTTTGATTTAATTTACAACAAACTCAAAAAATCTGCATTAACCCGCAAGTTCATGATTTGTTCCGCTTTGTTGAATAATATGAACGCGATCCTTTAGTTTTCTACCCAGGTATCTGAAAAGAAAAAAAATATTACTTTAGAAAGTTTTCTTAAAATGATTGTAGATCCTAATCTGAATAAAATGTATGATTAAGGAAACTGGATGTCTTCTGGTAGTGCTGAAAATAACTCGATAATAATGACTGCTTCCGATCTCAGTTGAAAATTTGCAGACACGTGTCTCAAGTTTTAAATTAGTCCAATCAAATGCCTGTTGATCCGCTGATCCAAACGGGAATCCCAATGCTTCTGTTCTCAGCTGGCTAGTGAGCGCTTCCATCTATCGCGTTATGGCCTTTAAAGCTTTGGCTGTACTGCCTAGCATTATTTTGCGAGATATGCGACTGGGAACAATCCTAATTAAAAAGGGATTTGCACTAAATTCAACGAAGGTGACCTAATCCGATGCCTTCCAGGAACTTAGCACAAGACCATGTTTGCTAGGGGGTGTTCCTACGCTTGATCCTGCCAGTGATTTTGTTTATCTTAAAGTGCTGTTTTTAAATCTGGTACAACATGTCGCGCTAATAATAGAATAATGTTTCAACTGACCTGTTTACCAAGGAACATGTCAACAAATTCAAAATGGGATATACAATCACAATCGATGCCAATATTATTCCGGCAATGGCAAGGTTCGCCAGGATCCCGCTGTCAATGAGTGATTCAGACATATGTCTGCTTTATTCTAAAGGAAATTATAAATGGCCTTGAGTAAAATATTTCATGTAAACTTAAATGTTAAAACAATTTAAACTACGACTTCATTGCGAAATGAACCTGAGAATCCTACTGAACCAGTTAGCTTGCATTTATTAATAATGACACCAAAACTTTCTATTTATACAGCCGTTAATACTTAAAATAAGTAAGCGTAAGTTCATTCAAGGAACAGCTTTCTAAATTTACTAGTCAATGGCTAAACCACATGTGCATAAAAAGACGTACGTCGTATTGATAGCACGAGCGCCTGTTTAGTAAACCTGTTTGCAGAGCACACGTCTGCTACTGACCTCAGACTGATCCTAATGGCTGGCTCCGTTGACCTCGACCAGTAAGCACATATTCGGGACGCCAAAAGACTGGTGGAGCCGGTCTGTCGTGCGCAGGGGCGAGCCAGGGGAGAACTGCTGACAAAAACAGAGATTTTTGAATAGGCAGAATAATATGACCAACAAAAGCAAGGAGACTGGAGTTGCTATTTCTGGTTAAGCAGCCGTAATTAGCCAGCCATACCCAAACCCAGGTGTTGCGGCACCCGAGGCTCGAACTCGCGACCTGTTGGTTAGAAGTCAAACGCTCTACCCACTGCGCCACGAACTCATTTTCTTGCAGGTTTCGATCGGGAATATGAACGACATTTCTTACGAAGGGCATAAATGAGCTTGACTGATCGTAACACCTTAAATTAGAAAGGATCATTTGCCCTTCAAATATATGGTGCCAAGTATTTTATTAACTATTTTCAGTCCTGACACTGAATTCTGGCTCCAGAGCTTTGTATAGTTGCATTTGTATCTATCATTGCCCCGCACAACGGGTTGTGCTGGAGGTGCACTTGACCAAACGGAGTTGAGAATGGCTCACGGTAGGCGCTTAGCTTTCTGCGCAATAAACCATGTGGAACCATAACACGGTCGAACATGCGTGTTTGTGCAGCATAACTTGAATGCAGGCATTCACGTCCCGCAAACCACCACAGCCGATCCCAAGATTGAGCAGTCAATTAGGGAATGGCGCAGACTGTGACAGATATTGAGGAATCAATTTTATGACACACAAATGTGTTCTTCTGTCTAATAAATCTGAGGAGTATAATCTTATCACAGCGCGCTAAAATTCATGACTTTGAAGGTTTCAAAATGGTGAACTAGTCTGGTATTCTCAAGGCCGAGAGTAGGGCTGTAATGAATTCTGAATCATACCTGAATGGCAGTCACCCTGAAGTTAGAGGCGAGCCACTCTTACAGAAGCCCGATGCATACTCTGGGGATGAGGACCTTTGTGGCAATTGTTTACGAGCTGTTAAAATTTAGCAGCCGCTGCTGTGAGATTTTATCTCGTTGAAAACTAATTCACATGCAAATCACCGTTACTGATTTGACTCTGTGAGTCACCTGGTGAAAGTCATAAATCACAAAAACAATAATCTTATTCGTCATCCTCGATTTGCCGTTCTTCCGTTGTCTTTAATGGTATGTCCGAGTGAAAACCAAAACGCACGAGCGAATACGTTCCCATTTCAGCGATCGGATCCAAAGTTTTCAAGTTTGTCCGAATATCTGACGCAGGAAGTTTGACTGCCCATTAAACCCATCTGTAAGGAATCCAATTTCACAGAAGGAGACGGCAGCGTAGACAATTTTAGACAGTGAAGATTTGGTCGAAACCATTGGCATGCCACAGGCGTTGTTACCAGACGGACAATGTGCTTTGAGATCTGCGAAACCCCCATTTTACTCCCTACGCTCAACGCTGTATTAGTGCCTGCCAAACTGGTTTAATGACCTTTTTTATAATTTCATCCGGATGGTTGCCTCTTTTGAGTTGGCTACAGTTAATCCATGAAACAGGTATAAAGCCCATTTTATGATTCTAGGTTTAATGTAAACGCCATTTTTATAATATTACGAGAAGGAAGAGGGAAATTTCCATTGGTTGAGGAGTGCTCACCAATCGCTACTGGAACTCACTCGTTCCGCTCTGCCTTTAGGTTCACTCTCAAATCCCGCCAGAAGTCGCACAGAGGCTAAGAGTAGTAAGAGGTGTTATGTATCCAACACAGAAGGCTGGTTGTAAACAAGACGTGTACTGAGGACGGGAAACAGCACAAGTGAGCAGTCTTAGGGAACACAGCAGGGTATGTGGCGAAACGGGAATGTCATAAGCTGAAGGGTGACCTGTCAGAACAAAGGTTATCTGGCAGTGCGTACATGACCTTGAAGGTTGTCTTGTCGCAAGCGGGGGCGTCACGTCCAGACCATGCGGGTCACATACCCTACATCCCTCTACCCTAAAAAGAACATCATCGTGCAGAGAGGAGGGGAAGATACAGAAAAAGGAATTTTGGTTATTAAGAAATGTTCTAGTATGTTGAGTCCTTAAAAAATTGGACGGGTTTGCAAATTCGGGTCAATCTTCTAAGGGCGGTAGAAGGATACTGAGAAAAAGACACATCGGCTGGTGGCATTGTAGCAAGCGCAGGCGGAAGATATTCCGTCCTCGGGACGCCAGAATCAACATCAAGGGTTGCGGGCAGTTCGAACTGGTACATCATGAAAATGTAAAAAAGTTCTTTTACATAATAGCGTGCGGAAAATAAGCTGCTGTTGGCTAATCGAAGAGAGTAAACATAAGCGTGTACTCACATATTACAAGTAGCAAGATGACATGCTATTGTTGACAAGATTCTCGTGAGCGAGGCATTAGCGATGAGTTTGAGATTATAAAAATGCTATATAAATGGTACTGAAAATATAGGAAGTAGTATTGTAATAATAAGAGTGATTCAACTGGGACGTGACTAAGAAGATCTCGGGATATTATAGTGGGCACTGCTATACTGGTTCAGGTTTTCCTTAAAAAGCTCAACGGAAGTAGCCATAACAACATCCAGAGGCAGATCATTCCAAGCGTCGACCGCTCTCTTGGAGAAGAAGAACTTTCGTGTATCCAGTCTGGCCCCAGTCACACGTAGTTTGAGTGGATGAGCTCTCAAGTTCGTGGTTGTTGCTAACTGGAAGGAATCTCCAGGTACGAGGAACCAGCCCTGACCGCACATGATACGGAATGTTTTTATCAGGTTACCTCGTAGCTGCCTGTAAGTCAAGGGAAAGAGATCAAGGTTAGCTAATTGGGTTTCATAGGGTAATGAGCCCTGTCCACTCACAAGTTTGGTTGCATGCCTTTGAACCTTTTCAAGGATATTGAGATCTTTCGCGGTCCAAGGTCTCCAAGCTTGGATAGCGAACTCCAATTGCGGCCGCAGAAAAATTCGAAAGACTTTGGCAAAGCAGTCTTCATCAAAGGCAGAGAAAGCCCGCTTGACAAGACACAAGGCTGACATCGCAGACTTGGCTACCTTTGAACAATGCAGCGAGGGTTTAAGGGAGCTCAAGATCCACACTCCCAAGTCCTTCTGCGCGTCATCTTCTTGCAATGGTTTAACATTCAGGCAGTAATCCATGAGGTAAGCTCATTTATAAACCCTAAACCTAACCTATATCTAAAAAGTTAACCTAAAACTAGTCATAACCATAACCTTAATCGTAAAGTTGTACGTAAATAAGAACGCAAACTTAATCGTTGCCATAAATTTAAACCCAAAAGGTTATTCTAGACTTAATCCTACACCTTACCCTATCCTTCTCCCTAACCGTAAACCTAATCGCAAAACCTTATCCTAACTCTAACTGGATTAGTAAACCTAACGTTGACACTAACACCAACAACAAACCTAATCACAATGGTAATCCTAACCCAAACCCTAAACGTAATCCTATTTCTCAGCTGAACAGTAAACCAAACCCTAAACATAAACTTAAATACAACCCTAACTCTAACCTTAAAAATAACCCTTATCTTAACCCTAACCCTAGCCCTAACCCGAACACCCACCTAAACGCCTACCTTAACCTTTATCTAACCCCTAACCCTAACTCAAATCCTAACACTTATGTTAACCCTAACATAAACCCCAAACTTAACTCTTATACTAACGCTTACAATAAAATTAAATCAAACCATAAATTTAACCCTAAAACTAAGCTGAACCTCAATGATTACTTAACCTTTACCCTAGCGCTAAACCAAAGCTTAACCCAAAAATAGCCATAATCCTTAAAATAATCCTTACCTTAAACACAACGCTTACCAAATGAAGCTTAACCAAATCTCACAGGAAACTAAAATCTATCCATAACCTTAAAATTAAACCTAACACTAAAGCTAACCAAACCTTAAATCTAAACCTAAAGTATAACCTGAACCATAGCACTAACATCACATATAATCCTTACCCTAAACCTAACGCTAAACTTAGCCTTTACAATAAAGCTAACCCTAAAGCTAACCGTAACATTAACCTTTACCCTAAACTAAGCCCTAACTCTAAGGCTAACCTGAACCTTAACCCTAAACCTAACACTCAAATAAAAACCTAATGCCTTACCTAATCTTTAATGCAACCCTAACGCCAACCCTAACCCTAAACCTTGCTATGGTTACATAGCACTAACCCGAAACTTAATCATAACACCAAACCCTAACCCTAGCCTTAACCCTAACGCTAAACCTAGCCCTAACCATAAAGCTAACCCTGACCCCAACCCCTAACCCTAACCTTAACCGTAACCCTAGCCCTAACCGGAAACCCCTAACCCTCACCTCAACTCTAACACTAACCCTCACCCTCACCCTCAACCTAACCATAACCCTAAACATAACCTCAACCCTAACACAAACCCTAACCGTCAGCTAAAGCCTAAGCTTAGACCTAACCCCAATCATAAACGGTAACCCAAACCGTAACTGTAGCATTGGCGGTGATTTTAAACCTAAAAAGAAAAGCATTAACCTCACTTACTACAGACCGAAGACCACAATTTAAGATAAAGCCTTAAATTACACCAACCATATAATAATACCTAACCCAAAGATTGTAATCATGAAATTCTAACCATGAACACACGGCCAAATCTAACCACATTAGTAAAAATAATCATAGAAGCAACACTAATTCCAAGAAAGCACTAAACCAACGCAGACCTTTAAAACAAAAATCCTTACCTTGAAAGTTAGCATAATGCACAAGCATCCCAAAACCCAACCTAGGAAATAGGGGGGAACGCCGTATTCGAATACGCACTTAATCCAAGGGAAAAGCAATTTTGGAAAAAAGGGAGGAATAAGAATAAGCGAAAGCATCTCACAAGTCATGTAGTACGAGACCATGCCAAGGAGAAAACTTCCTCTTACACAATCCAAAACGCTGTTGCAAACCTCTAATGACCGAAGGAAACCAAATGCACAAGCGAAACAAGAGCAGAAGGCATTCAGATGACAGATGTAGATTAAGTGTAAAGGTACAATGGTACTTGGCTAAGAACGAAGCAGCAGCTATCTGGTTACCGAACACACCGGCGTACCCCACCATGCAACCCACCTAACAGCCCCGCTAAATTCACGCAAAAAGGAAGACGCTATCCCAACTCCAACCCCCAGCAGAACATGGACAGCAAGCTTATTGAGAAGACCAAATAGCCGCACGACACAGCGGCATTCGAAAATACAACAGAGATAGTAGAAAAGCAAACCAAACCACTCTCGTAACGATCAACCAAGAACTGAGGATCAAAAACACAAATCCCGCGATAATAAGCTGCTCAAGGCAACCTACTGTTAGAATTTGAGTAGGAAAAACAAATGCATTTTAATTGGGACTCGGGTAATGTACTTCGACCGAACAGGGATTATTTGGGCCGCCCATTCCGAATACTGCACGGGTTCGATGATGTCCGCTCACTGTAAGCGATCTAATTCCACTTCGATCTGCGGTGTGACAGCATAATGTGCTGACCGAGCTTTGAAAATCCAAGGCTGGAATTCTGAGTTAAATTGGAATTTCAGAGGTGGACCGCGGTAGTGTGTAGTAGAATAATCGTGAAACAATTCTCTATGATTTATCGCCAGGGAATCTACTGCCGGGGAAACACCAATTCGATGTTCATAGGAAAAAACAGAAGGTAACCATTTTATCCAGTTCCGCCCGAGGAAATTTGGTTGTTAGGTTTCTTGGACGACATGAACTGGAAATAATGAAGTTCTCCATCATACTCCAAATCGGCTTTAAAAAACTCCTCGAAATTCTACGTTTTGCCAAATGTAACTGCGGAAGGTAGAAGGAGCCGGAAGGAGATGGGGGACTTTCGGAAGATTGGCATCCTTGATGAGAGCAGCAGCTGCGCCAGTGTCGATTTCAAACTTCACGGGATAACGATCCACCTGTCCTCATTGCGACCGCATATCCACCTCATGCCTCGGCCTGATCGGTTACTTGGGAATTCACAGCACAGAGTCTGGCGAACGACTGCCTGAAGCAACGAACCATAAAAGAGATCGTCACATCCAGTACCCTTGGACATTCACTCACCTAATTGTCCTATTCGGTCACACGCGCATCCATGAGAGCTGAATTCACTATATTGTTGACAGCACTGACTCCCCCCACACACGACTGTTTGACGGTCGTAGTCCGACGATGTCCACCATATCCTCCCCAGAAGGGCAGTGCAGGGACGGTGACATGTGCGAAAATATATTTGAAGTGATAGCAGTCTTGCACTGCATCTTCTGTCAAGGCATAGTCAAGAAAACCGGAGGCGGGTCGGGCGCAGATGAAGCATCTCCCAAGGAGTGCGAGAGTGGGGTGCGGCATGAGTCTGCATCTACGCGTGCCCAGGTTGGAACCTCATCCCAGAATAATAATGCCTGCCACACCCTGAGTTGTCCCCCGTGTTTGTCCAACGAATCTACCACGCGACACGTTTAGGCGGCTGATGGCGTAGTCTGGTGCATAGTGTCAGTTGGTAGCCTTCCATGCCACAGTTTCTAGGAAACCATGATAGCCTCAGGTACGTGATGATAGTGGAGGTGGTATGTATGTATTGGTTGAGGTAGTGTGCGTTGAGATGGCTTACCGCAGGTTATCATGGAGGCCCATCTGGCCTAACAGCTCCATGCAGAGAGTAACTGTGTGGTAACCGTGAGTGCAGTTTTAGGTGGGAGCAGCAATTTTATGTCGGAGTTCAGGCACTGGTTCGCCAGTCTCCGTGCGATGGATTCGCAGGTGACCGATCAGGTCGATGCTTGAGGTGAAGATGCAGGCGCGGTGTGGTCAGGAGAAAGCGGGAGGGGCTGGGTGCTTGTCGTGTGTTGTAGTGGTGGTGGGGTTTGCATCAGAGGAAGGTGTGCGTAGGATATCAGTGCTGTCAATATTGTGGTAAATTTCACTGTCATGCATGTGCATGGTACCGAATAGGCCCATGCGGTGAGTGAATGCCCAAGAGCTGTACGGGCAGTGGAGACGTCGATATCTACTTAGTGTTGGTTCTCCAGCCTCTGTTTGATGGATTTGCAAGTGACTGACCAGGCCAATACGTGAGGTGAGTGCGATCGAAATAAGGACAGGTTTGGATCGAGTCCCAATCGCTATTAGTGGGATGGTTGTCGTGGTGCCAGTAATTGAGGTGATGGCGTTGATGGCGGTGTTATCAGGAAGCAAGAAGTTGAATGTGGTCCTTTCTTTGGTGGGAGTGGGCATGTTGTTGCAGTGGTGATCGTGGTAAGGAGCTAAGCAGGGTTGCCAGAGGAGATGTTGGCTGAAGAAGCTTGATGTTTTCGGATTGTTGTTATATTGCGTCCATAGGTGTCCGACCAGGCCAATTCATGCGCAGAATTAGCGTTGACAGTGCAGACGTGTTTGGCTGCCTTCGGTATCCACGGTGATGGTCCGGGGCGTTTGTGATTCACGTGCCACCTTTTTGGCCTCGACAGCGGTTTGCTTCATAGACTGCTGCACCACCCTTTACTGTCTACTCCGGGCTGATCGGTTCTGTGTGAATTGCTTCCCATTTGCCTTGTTGATCTGCAGTTGCTTCAAGAAAGTCTTCAGAGTGTCCTTACAGCGTCACACTTGAACCCCTTGTCGACGAGTAACCTTGGCGATATCTCCATAGAAGAGTCATTTGGGTAGTCGGTAATCGTCCGTCATCACAAGATGGCCACTCCGGCGCAGTTGCAGTTGTTTCAGCTGGGCGAAGATGCTGTGAAGTCCTGTTCCTGCTAACATTTCTCTCTCGGACCTTGCCTTACCATTTTAGAATGGGTATTCCGCCGAAGCAGCTGAGGTGGAAGTGCTTGGGCTTCCGTGCCTGCGTTTGGTTGACCGTCCATGTCTCTGCTCCATGCAGCAACTTCGGCAAGATGACAGCTTTTTACATTTTGCGCTTGGTGCTGAGGTGACGACCGTGTCAATTCCACACCAGAAATGGTGAAGGCCCTGCGCATACGCGGCCTGAGCCTGGAGGGGATCTACCGTGTCCCAGGCCGGGCCTCTAGAATGCGAGACATTATGCAACTGGCCAATTCCGTAAGTCACGTCATTAATCACATACATGCGTTGAAATCCATGCAAAACCTGAACTCAAATGCACTTGTCTTTATATGCATGCTAATATGCGCATTCGCATATTTCTGCATTTTCAGAATGTGAATCAGTTGTGTGACCGTCTGCAATCGCACGAAGAGGCCTTTCAAAGCCGAGAAATCTCGTCAGTAATCAAAAGGTACCTGGGTCTTCTGCCCACGAGCCTATTGAACGCCGACGCCTTCGCCTCGGTCATGGTGGAAGATCTCGGCCGGAAACTGCAGACACCGGCAGGCCTGGCTAGGGACTTATGCCGATTGCGAAGAGGCCTCGCGTCTTCCTTTGGCTGCCCCGCTTGCAAGGAGGCTGATGTCCGCGAGAGAGAGTGGCGTTGGGCCACACTGGACTTTGTGCTTTGCCATCTTCGGGAGGTTGTGGCTCTACAAGCCAGCAACCGCATGTCGGCGCGTGCACTTGCCTTGTGCCTCATGCCCTCTCTCTCTTCGGCACTACAGTAAATGCCGAAAACAACAGCCGGGTATGCTTTATGCAACTGCCCTCCATTACGCCTTTATATGCAATCACCATTCCATAGGCTATAGCCTTATCCCCGTTTGACTCCTTTTCATTTCTGTCGCCTAGGTGCTAGAGCTCCTGATTGAGCACTGGTCCTGGCTGTCAAGTGGTCTGCACCCGGGCAGCCCAACGGTGTCCGCAGAAGGCCTGGGACAACCCTATGCAGTGGCCTGCCTATACGCTTGCCGGTAAGCCTCTCTTCTCTCCCTTCATGTCAGTATTTGAACTTTTCATATTTGCACGTCCACTGCTGCTATAGGGCTTGTTGATATCCTTAACGCACTCGAAGCTAGAAAGTTCTATTCCTCATGACACAGTGCACGTTGCATTTTCTATGCATATTAAGTCGCATTCCTTCACAGCACAGAGTTTCAGCTTTACAGATCGTTGCATAGATTGTACTCATTGCAGTTGTGTGTTGAAATCTCTCATGGTTAACATGCCGATCACAATGATATCGATGTTCTCTAGATATCTTCGGCGGTGCTTTTTGGAATCACTCTATGCCGCTCACCGCCTCTACCGCCCTGCAAATTTATCAGCCACCACGGTGTTATCTCCCCGTCTCGGCGTTTTTCACCCACTGAAACATTTTCAGATGGCCCTTGTTATGGACATGTACATATGTTTCTTTTTTTGCCACCATTCGTTTATTTGCTCTGCTGTTTATTTCTTCTCAATCAATAAACCATTTGTCCAGAAATATGTGCCTTTATTCTGGGCAGGGTATGGCCGTTTTTAGTCCTGCGTCAAGTCGTATTCTGCAAACATGAAGATGAGGCCAGCAGACGAGTCCGCAAACAGAAAGGTCTTCCAAGTGTGCTTTGCGCGACACAAATTAGGACGACTACGCGAGTCGTTCTGTGATTATCGGTGTCAGTTTGAATGTTGGAAACATTGTTTATCCCGTCAGATCCGGAGATATTTTGCAGTAGTGCTTCGAAATTCCAGACAAATAAGTAGTGTACGTGGAGTCAAAGTTGGTTGAATTACTCTAGGAAATTGGGACGGTTTAAGTCATCTGGTTCCTACTGGTTTTTCCGTACTCCTGACTTATCTTCCACTGCAAATATTACTGAGGTTTTGAACTACCGAATTTGAAAGTACGGTGCTGATACGATTCGCCTTCTGCGAGGGCTGATGTTGCAGAACAGAATCTATTCACGCATTTTGCCACGATCTCAAGAAATGTCTACATCGACTTGAAGGCAAATGTGATAGAACTTAGCCTGATATTATCCGTTTAGGTTTCCTTGCATGGTTTAGGACATGGCTCTTTTGTTTGAAAGTCCTTCGGTTCATAATATGAGGCAGTCATTTTTAGGAGAGTAATAACCTAGAAATGAATACGCACAAACTAAAGAGAATGCGCTTGCCAGTTGTGTGAGAATGGCGTAGCCAATGAGGCTGAGAATCGTCACAGCGCCTTAAGCGAGGGCATGCCTGATCGACCTTGAAGAGTATTGGCTGGTTTTGCTAGTCGTGATTGGCCGAGAGCCAGACTGTCACTGGTGCGAGCGTGTACAGGACCTCGAAACAAAGTGTACTAGGAACGCTTTTCGCATGAATCCCGGATTGGGCAGATGTAATCGTTGGTCGGTGAAGATGGCCAGTGTTTCTTCTCTCCCTGTCACTGACCTCTTCCCCGCTATCACTCTCGCTCAAGCTGCAAGTCACATTCAATCTTCCACTCTGTCCCCTTTGTATATTATCAGCAGTGGATGCAATGTACATTTTCCTAACCGTTCGGTTACTCATGTTTTTTAAACATGAACCGTGCCTTCAGCGCCTCTACACGCCGCCTTCGGTTCAGCCGGGCGTCCTGTGGCAGTCCCTTGCAATGGGAGCCGCTTAGTCAACCGCACCTGGTCGAGGCAGTCGGCTCACGTGATCGCCGACTCACCGTCCGTTTTACGCTCCTGTTGTGATAACGCCACTCTTGGCACCAGCTTTGCGGGTGCTCGCAACCAATCAACGTGCGTGATTTCACTGATTGGCTGCAGGAGACAAATATGCCACGGGCTCAGGTAATCTGAACAACTGACACATAGCAGTTCGAACGTACATTTCGACGCTGTCCATTGTATTCTCCAGAGCCGGGAGATGCAGGGCCGATGTTTTCGCTGGATTTTTCTGAGGGCCGCCTTACACTGCATCCACCTGACTCTCTGATCCACCCTCCCAATTGGGAGATGACGCAGACCTACGCACTGTGGTCTAACACAAACAAGAACACTGCAACACGGGAAGGGGTGACTCGGATCCAAACTAAAAGCCACTGTTGTTGTCAAAATTATTATATGCCACGGAAGACCGTAACAGGCACTGAAAATGGGACGGGAAAAGGAATAATGAAGAAAATTGAAGTTGGAAAATGTTCCTTAAAGTTTGAGCGAGTTCCATGGCAGGTTCTTTGTTTTTGTTAGTGTGAAGAAATCCCAGGACCATCCTTTCTTCTAATTCAGCGTATTGGTCAAGCAGGAGTGGAATTGACGAAAACCTGTGGAGCACTGTTAAGAAAATCCTTTTCCTCGAGGAAATTCATGATCGCAGTTTTGATAAACTTTCCATTGTTTTGCAACAACGGCGTAAAATGCCGGCTTGATAAATATTAATGCTCGTTCTGGACCCACACCTGTGAACGGAATAGGTATTGACTGATTTCCAATGAGAGGGGGGTGTGGTAACAACTAGACCAAAAAAGACTAAAATGTGCAAAAAACGTCATTTGAGTTCGCAAGCAACTCACTTACTACTTTTTTGAGTATTTTTGGGGACCCGGAGACTTCTATTTATTAAGAACCATAAGTTTTTTTTCGCGAAAACTGCTTCAATGAAATCAGTGCATTCCAAGGCTACGTCATTATCCACGGTAGGGAAGTTAGTCTGGGAAAACAGATGCGAACAATAAGGACTAAGTTGTTCTGTTTATCGCCATTTTTGAGACCGCAAGGACTCTTTACTTCTCTCAAGACTGCAAGCGTCGCTTTATTCTTTAACCTGCTGTTGAAGTGTATCATATTGATTCTGCGATCTGCGGACACCTAAACTTAACGTGTTCAGCGTTCAGAGAAATTCTTAGCAATGCAAAGCCTTTGATGTTGCCACGTATGTCATAGAACGCTTTTTATTTCCGTTTGCCTCTAATTTGTGATCTTGCATCTACAAGGTTGCCTGTATAAGCCCGATTAGCAGATAAAACACGGGACTCCTGCAGTACGGGAAGGATGTTAACATGAGATTTATCCATGGAGCTGATGGATGCGGATATCAAAGGAATCCGCGATCCAAGCCACGGAAAATAGTATAAGCTCGCGTTTGCAATCCAGACAGGGCCAATAATCTCAACTGCCGTTATTAAGCCTTATAACCCTATATTTGGAACGCACTCCACGTTGAAACCTTCGAATTCTGCCTTCGTAAGCGACAATAAGGTCATTTATGACGTGTTCCAACGTAATCTAGCTATAAGATGACGAAAATCCAAGACATTTTGACCACTAAATCTGCCAGCTCGTCACCTCCATCACCGCTGCCCCACCCTCAATGTCGATCACACAGAAACTCAAACAAAGGTCGTAACCTATAACCACATTTTCTTCCACTCTCCACCTTATAACCCACAGCTTCAAAATCTTGGAACTCACAAATGTCTACTTCGATCCTGCTAATCAGTTGATGAGGCGTGATCCGTATGGCTTGGCTACCACGTGGTCTGCACCGGGGCAACCAACCGGTGTCCGCAGAGGGCCTGAGACAACCCTTTGCAGAGACCTGCCTATACGCCTGCGGGTAAGTCACTCATCTCTTTCTTCATGTCAGTATTTGAACTTTCCATGTTTGCACGTCCTCTGCTGATATTGGGCTTGTTGGTATCTTTGGCGCACTCGAATCAAGAAAGTTCTATTCCTTGTGCTGTAAGTCATATTCCTTCACAACACAGAGGTTCAGCTCTGCAATTCATGGCATAGATTGTACTCATTGCTGTTGTGTGATGATTGCTCTGAAGCATATCAAACAAATTACAGTGAACACTCTGTTCTCTAGATATTAACGGCAGTGCTTCTTGTAATCTCTTTAGTCCCCTCTCCGCCTCCACCTCCCAGAAAATATATCGGCCGACAGGGGATACTCTACCTATATCGGCGTTCTTTCCTCAACAATATATTTACGGATTGTCGCTTATTACTGACATGTGCATAGATTTTCCCTTTTAGTGAGTTGGCACCATTCGTTGCTATGGTCTGGTGTTTATACCTTCTCAATAAATAAACCACACATCCAGGAATATGGGCGTTCATCATGGTCCTGTGTCAAGTCGTATTCGACAAACATTAAGATGAGGTCTTCGGCGAGTTCGAAAATGGATATCCTCACCAAGTGTGGCTTGCGTGACACGGATAAAGACGACTACACCAGTGGTTCTGAGATTATCGGTGTCGGTTTGAATTTCAAAAACTTTGTTTACCCCGTCATATCTGACGATGGTTTGCAGTAGCGCTTCGAAATTCCAGACAAACAAATAATTAGTTCTGGTGGGATCGAAGTTGTTTAAATGACTTCAGAGAATTGTGATGGTAAAGATCATCTGATCGCTATTAATATTTTTTCGTGCTTTCGACCTAGCCTCAACTAAAGTTTTGGCCTAGTGACTGCGCGTAGAATTTTCAAGTAAAGTGCTGATGGGGTGCGCTTCCAGCTATGGCTAGATTTTCAAACACCGACGTTACGCTGGTGTCGCCTTTGCCATCCAGAGCGATATCGTGGGATGCCTGCCCATCTGCCAGGATTTCGGATTCATCAAACTTGCAAATATGGCCGGCTCCCGTCGAGTGAGCTGTAACATGAAAGCCGCCGTCATTCCTACTCACCGCAACCAAGTACTCGGCTATTCGCGACGCAGTTTATTTGTCAAAAGCCGCATGTTATCAATGATTGAGCTCTAATGCGTCGAAGGACAAATTCTACGAGGACCTGCATGCCCTGCTGGTGACTGTGCCAAAGGTGAAGACTTCAACGCCCGCGTCGGGAGAGACTATGCTGCCTGGCAGGGATTGCTCGGTCTCGACGGTCTCGGTAGCCGTACCGATAACGGCCTCCTTCTTCTGCGAACGTTTACGGAACACCGTCTCCTGCTGTTAAACACCTTCTTCCGCCTTCCGAAGCGGGAGAAGGCCACGTATATTCACCCTCGGTCGCAGCACTGGAAGCTGCTGGACTATGTTCTCGTCCGGCGGCGAGATCAACAGGACGTGCTGGTAACCAAGGCGATCCGCGATGCCGATGATTGGACGGATCACTGCCTCGTCATCTCCCAGATGAGGCCCCGACTTCAAAGCCGACGAAGACCCAAAAGTAAGCGACCACCAGGTAAGCTAAATACTCTTTTATTAAATTTGCCTGTTCACTGTTTTGCTTTCAGCAACCAAATAACCGAGAAACTGGAGATACTGCATGCTCCCGATAATAACGCCACCGTTGAGACACGATGGCGTCAACTGCGAAAGGTCATCCAGTCCACCGCCCTCGAAGCCCTCGAACGCACACGCCATCAACAACAGCACTGGTTCGACGAAAATGACGCCGAAATCAGCAACATACTCGCCGAGAAGAATTGACTACACAAAGCCTACATGGACCTCCGGAATGAAGTTACCAAAGCAGCCTTCTTCAGATGCCACCGCCTTGTACAGCAACGGTTGCGGGAGATGCAGGACGCCTGGATGATGCAAAAGGTTAAGGAAATCCAGGGGTATGCGGACCGCAATGAAATGAAACGTTTTTCAAAGCTATCAAGTCCATCTACGGCCCCTGTATCAAGGGGATCGCACCGCTGCTCAGCTCTGACGGCACAACACTGCTGACAGAGAAATCACAAATTCTGAAGCACTGGACCGAGAACTTCAGAAGTTTCCTTAATGGCTCATCAGCCATCTCCGAGGCTGCCATTGACCGACTGCCTCAAGTGGACATGAAAAATTACCTGGACGTGCGCCTTACCTACCAGAAACCATCCGGGCCGTGCAGCAGATTTCCAGTGGTAAAGTACCGGGATCCAACGCAATCCCACCGGAAGTCTACAAGCACGGCGGGGCGCGGCTGATGGCAGAACTCACATCAATCTTCCAGGAGATGTGACACAAAGGACAGGTGCCTCAGGATTTCAAAGACGTGACCATCGTCCCTCTATACAAGCGGAAAAGGAATCGACAAATCTGTGCTAATCACAGAGGCATATCGTTGCACAAAATTGCCAAGAAGATGTTCGCCCGTATCCTTCTAAATCATCTGAATGGGCACCTAGAGAAGGGCCTGCTCCCGGAAAGCCAATGTGGCTTCGGCCGACACCGCGGAACAACCGACATGATCTTCGCCGCGCGCCAGCTACAAGATGAGTGCCAGGAGAGGAAAACTCACCTTTACACTAACCTAGTGGATCTAACGAAAGCCTTGGACACAGTGAATCGCGACGGACTGTGGAAAGTCAGGCAGAAATTCGACTGTCCTGAGCGGTTCACGCTCATGGTGCGTCAGCTTCATGACGGGATGACGGCGCACATCACTGACAACGAGACGGTATCCGAAGCACTCGCAGTGACCAACGGAGTGAAGCAGGGACGCGTACTTGCCCACCCTGTTCAGTCTCATGTTCTCTGCTATGCTGATGGACGCCTACCATGATGAGCAGCCTGGGATCCGAATCGCTTTTAGAACTGACAAGCACATTCTCAACAGTCGTTGTATGCAGGCTGCAACGCATGTGTCTACAACTACAGTCCACGACTTGAACTCCGCGGACGACTGCACCTTTAACACGGTGATGGAGGAGGACATGCAAAGGAGAATGGACCTCTTCGCCGCAGGCTGCGATGTTTTTGGATTAACAATCAGTACAGCCAAAACGGTTGTCATGCCCAAGCCGCCACCCAGCGCGGTATACAATGCTCTTCGAATCAATGTCAACGGTGCTCAACTCAAAAACATTAAAACCTGCGCTTATCTAGGAAGCACGCTGTCACGCAACACGAGAATCGATGATGAGGTTGCCCAACGGATCTCCAAAGCCCGTCAGGCCTTCGGCCGGCTGCAAGCCTCCGTGTGCAATCACCACGGTATTCACCTGAACACCAAACTGAAGATGTACAAGGCCGTCGTCTTGACGACACTCCTTTACGGAGTGGATTCCTGGACTGTCTACTCAAACCAAGCCAGGAAACTGAATCACTTCTCTCCTTTCATGTCAGTATTTGAACTTTCCATATTTGCACGTCCACTGCTGCTATAGGGCTTGTTGTTATCCTTAGCGCACTCGAAGCTAGAAAGTTCTATTCCTCATGACACAGTGCACGTTGCATTTTCTATGCATATTAATGCAAGCATCAGAGTTTTAAGTCGCATTCCTTCACTGCACAGAATTTCAGCTTTGCAGATCCTTGAAAAGATTGTACTCATTGCAGTTGTGAGTTAAAATCTCTCATGTTTAACAGGCCAATCACAGTGATATCGATGTTCTCTAGATATCTTCGGCGGTGCTTTTTGGAATCGCTCTATGCCCCTCTCCGCCTCCACCACCCTCCAAAAATATCAGCCACCACGGTGTTATCTCCCCATATTGGCGTTTTTCCCCCACTGAAATATTTTCGGATGGCCCTTGTTATTTAAATGTACATATGTTTCTTTTTTGTCAGCATTCGTTTATTTGCTCTGTTGTTTATTCCTGCTCAACCAATAAACCATTTTTCCCGAAATATGTGCCTTTATTCTGGGCAGGGTAGGGCCGTTTTTAGTCCTGCGTCAAGTCGTATTCTGCAAACATGAAGATGAGGCCTGCAGACGGGTGCGCAACCAGAAATGACTTCCAAGTGTGGTTTTCGCGACACAGATTAAGAAAACTAGGCGAGTCTTTCTGAGATTATGATGGTGGTTTGAATGTTGAAACATTGTTTATCCCGTCAGATCCGGAGATAGTTTGCAGTAGTGCTTCGAAATTCAAGACAAATAAGTAGTGTTCGTGGAGTCAAAGTTGGTTGAATTACTCTAGGAACATAGGACTGTTTATGTAATCTGCTTTCTACGGGTTTTTCTGTACTCCCGACTTATCTTCCACTGTAAATATTACTGAGGTTTCGGAATACCGACTGTGTGTGTATTTTGAATTACGGTGCTGATGCAACGCGCCTTCTGCGAGGGCTAATGATGCAGAGCAGTATCAATTCACGCATTCAGCCACGATCACAAGAAATGTCCCCATCGACGGTGACATGTGCGCAAATTAGTTTGCAGTGATAGCAGTCTTGCACTGCATCTATTGCAATCTCCTTTTTCTTACTCGCCTGTCCTTGGTGTCAAGACATAGTCAAGAAAACCGGAGGTGGGGTAGGGCGCAGATGGAGCATCACCCACGGATTGAGAGAGTGGGGTGCGGCATGAGCCTGAACCTACACGTGCCCAGGTTGGGACCGCATTGCAGAATAATAACGCAAGCCACACCCTGACTTGGTCCCCGTGTTTGTCCAACGCATCTACCATGCGGTCCGTTTAGGCGGCTGATGGCGTGGGCTGGTTTGGTTTAAGAAGTGTGCGTTGAGGTGGTTTAGTCTATGGTGGTTTACCGGAGTTTACCATGGAGACCCATGTGACCTAACAGCCCCAGCGGTGTGGGAACCGTGAGCGCAGTTTAGGTGGGAGTGGTGATTATATGTCAGAGTCAAGGCAATGGTTCGCCCGTCTCCGTGCGATGGATTCGCAGGTGACCGATCAGGTCGATGCTTGAGGTGAAGATGCAGGCGCGGTGTGGTCAGGAGAAAGCGGGAGGGGCTGGGTGCTTGTCGTGTGTTGTAGTGGTGGTGGGAATGGCAGGAGAGGAGGGTGTGCGCGGGATATCAGATCTGTCAAGATTGTGGTAAATTTCATTGTCATGAATGTGCATGGTACCGAATAGGCCCATGCGGAGAGTGAATGCTCGATGGCAGTGGAGGCTCAATATCTACTGTATGTTGGTTCTCCAGGCACTGGTTCGTAGTCGCTGTTGGATGGAATCGCAAGTGGCTGACCAGGCATATGCGTGAGTTGAGTGCGATCTAATTGAGGACAGGTTTTGATCGAGTCCCCATCGCTAGTAGTGGGGTGGTGGTCGTGGTGCCGGTAATTGAGATGATGGCGTTGATGGCGGTGGTATCAGGTGGCAAGAAGTCGGATGTGGTCCCTTCTTTGGTGGGAGTGGAGGATGTTGTGGCAGTGGTGATTGTTGTGAGGAGCTAAGCAGGGTTGGCAGAGGAGATGTTGGCTGACGCAGAGCTTGATGTCGGATTGTTGTTGTATTGCGTCAATAGATGTCCGACCAGGCCAATTCATGCGCAGAATTAGCGTTGACAGTGCGGACGTGTTTGGCTGCCTTCGGTATCCACGGTGATGGTCCGGGGTGTTTGTGACTCGCGTGCCGTCTTTTTGGCCTCGACAGCGGTTTGCTTCATAGACTGGGTTCTGTGTTAATTGCTTCCCATTTCGCCCTGTTGATCCGCAGATTCTTCAAGGAAAGTCTTCAGAGTGTCCTTATAGCGTCACACTTGAACCCCTGTTGACGGTAAAACTCTGCGATATCTCCATAGGAGAGTCATTTTGGAGTAGTCGGTCGTCGTCCGTCATCACAAGATGGCAGTTCTTGCGCAGTTGCAGTTGTCTCAGCTGGGCGAAGATGCTGTGAAGGCCTGTTCATGCTAACATTTCTCTCTCGAGATCCTGCCTTACCATTTCAGATTGGGTATTCCGCCGAAGCAGCTGAGGTGGAAGTGTTTGGGCTTCCGTGCCTGCTTTAGGTTGACCGTCCATGTCTCTGCTCCATGCAGCAACTTCGGCAAGATGACAGCTTTTTACATTTTGCGCTTGGTGCTGAGAAGACGACCGTGTTAATTCCACACCAGAAATGGTGAAGGCCCTGCGCATACGCGGCCTGAGCCTGGAGGGGATCTACCGTGTCCCAGGCCGGGCCTCTAGAATGCGAGACATTATGCAACTGGCCAATTCCGTAAGTCACGTTTCAGCTGGGCGAAGATGCTGTGAAGTCCTGTTTAGCCAATGCAAGTCGATCCCACATCAGACAACTGACTGGCTCGGTTGGTGGTCGGATTGTGGGGGTGGGGGAGAGAGTGAGGTCAACAGCTCAGCGCATTTTACTCACTATAAACAATCTGACAAGCATCAACCTATCACGGTGCGCTAAAAGCGTTTGCTTGGAAGGTTGCCAACTGACGGGATAAATCGAACCGCGTGGTAAGCCCAATGTGTGTTTTGTGTGGTGTGGCTGACTGGCGGACTTAGAGTACAGGCTGCAATGACTCTTCCTTAATGTGGCGCTATGGCACTCCCACCCGTGGGATCCGAGTCAGGTGTGCTGGAACACCCAGGGGCGGCTCCAAGCCGCGCAAGCCACCTGCGCACTCTCCAATCTCCGGTCTTCTTGATTCTGTCTTGATACCGGGCTCTGGCGGGGACGAAAGAGAGT